>JBBIGC010000104.1:17736888-17765229 GCA_037576955.1 Lepidarchus adonis
CACACACACACACACACACACACACACACACACACACACACACACACACACACACACAAACACACACACACACACACGGCCATGCAAAGCATATGCTGGAAAATGAGGGCTGTTTGAAAGCTCACTCGGCTCTTGCCTGTACTATGTGGGTGTTCTCTCATTGTCTTTCCCGCGGGGGATGCTCATGTTGTGTTGCGGGGGAAGGTTGAGCTCTGAGATTAATGAAAAGCACCATCTCAGTCCATAAAATAACACATTCTCTAATTCTATCTAACATCATGCATTCCAGTAGTTTGCTGGTGACTTAGGCTTGTCTACTCCCATGTGTGCCAGGCCAGTGTTGTGATTTCCTCTTCAAATACTCCAACATGGCCTCAGGCCCTTTGCTTCCAAGTGTTTTTCGAGCAAACTTGCCACATTCATCACTGGCATCCATTTTTGGCAGAACTTGTTGCATCGAGTGGAAAAGAAAAAAAAAACATGATGGAAACGAATCTATGATCCAAAAAAATCACCAAAAGAAAAATGTCTCTCAGATCCATAGTTCATCTCTGTGACAGAGGAAAGGTATCAGAGAGAAAGATGTCCTAGTTTCGAGGCTGTATTCAGCAACAGTCAACTGTGTGATACAAATTGTTTTGAGATTAATATAAAACTGCCATCCAGACTGTTAACTCTGTGTCACATTGTCAGTAAGAATACTCTATCTTGATCTTATGTATGAAGCCCAACTGGTATTCCACAAAACAACTATTAAAAGTATTCAAACAGCAGACTTGCTCTTGGTCTTGCTATTATGTATCCATGGGATCAGGGAATATAGCTCATAGAGTTTCTGCCATTAGCAAGCCATAATGCTCTTGTACATTTTATGTATATTTCACAGAACTTGACATTGTAAGCACTAGCTCCAAAAAGTAAGAAACTGATGAATTATGGAACAAGAAAACAACCAGAATCCATGATTGCTTACCAATGGTAACTTGAAATGTGTTATGTATGTACTTTCACTCAAAACTGAGAATCTGCAGCATAAGGAAGAGGAGCTTAAGTAAATGGTGTTTTTCTTTTCCAACCAATATCCAAACTTTCTGAACTACCTTGCTCTGGATGTTTGCACAGTGATGGAACATCCTGCATTTCATAGAGTCTGGAATGACTTGTGTGTGAGCAGTTAGAAAGAACAGCATGAGAACTGATGTGTAGTACTCTTGCCCTTTGAGCTATTGCCATAATCACTTCTAGTGTGAGCTTCCAGTGATAGACCCATATTGAGTGATATGGCACTCAAATAAGATCCACCCACTGTGGAAGGATCCAAGCCATAATAGCTCCAATCAGAGGAGCCAAAATGAGCCCTCCAGCAGGGGATATTCAGTCAGCAGATGGGAAGGTCTGCATGTAATCATTTACATGTTTAGCCCAGTCTGCTTGTCAACACCCTATGTACACCATTATATGGTTTATGGATATTCTTTATACTTGCAATTATTATTTGTTCATTTATTTTAATTACTTTTATGGGCAAATTCTCATTTTTAAAATTAATAACTGTTATCCATCAGCTCTGCATCTTTGTAGCAGAACATTAATTACCCAACATCACTCTACATGTCCTTGAGGGATGGAAATCTATCTACAGTATGAAGAGCAAACCTTTTACTGTTGGAATGTAACTAAGTAATAATATTGTGTTGTTGTATTTAAGTATTTTGGAATTATCTGTACTGTACTTGAGTTTTTATATTACCGTCAGCTTTAACTTTTACTCCCTAATGAACGGAATGCTATTGTGCTGATGTTTTTCCACCTGCAACAAATGACAGTGGTGATGAGGGTGAAAATTTTCAAAACTAACGTGAAGTGAAATTGAAAGTGAAATTGATTATTTGTCATTGTGAACACACCACAGCAGACAGTTCACCACAACGAAATATGTCCTCTTCATTTAATCTCTAATCAAAATTTTCAAGAACCACACACTGTAAGTGCCAGTCAAGAATACAAATTTTTACAATCTCACAGAACATCAGACTATAAGATCCAGCATGATATAACCTCCTACAGATGTTTTTACGATGCTTTGCTTTTTAAAACTGAGTTAGACAAATGTTAAAAAAGTTTCTAAACATATGTTTTTTGTAAATGTAATGTTTTGAAGTTCCTGGCAAAGTTCCTTGATTTTCCAGGATTTCTTTTGTAGGAGAAGTAGGTGAAAATATGCTGTACAGTTCATTTAAAGCTAGTGATTTTACTGTGGCCAAAGCACAGATTGACAGGCACATCATTCATACTGACTGAAGTACAGCCAGCTGCACTCTTATACGTAGACTCCTAATAGTCAGTCTATGGACTGTAAACACAAAAGATGTCCCCAGAGTTAGAGCTCACCTCTGCATTGCAGGAGCAGAATTGATGTTGAGTGAGTCATATTATTTGTGAAATAGGTTGATGGTTCAGCACAGAATTCACTTCCAATCTCATCGGTTGTAGTTTTTAATAACTCTCCTGCCACTTTAATGCAGGGAGCTCACTCCGGGCTTTGTGACTCATCTGCACTAGCCTGGGAAATCAGTGGCATTCCAGGAATCCGATTGTGCTCTTGTCTCTGTGATCCCTCATCAGCTATTTGGACTACTTCTAGTGTCATGCCTTTCCTACGACTTTCTTCAAGACACTGAAAGGTCCGGCAAGAGAGTGCTGTCTGTACTCCCCTCTGCAACCTCCCAGCAATCACCTACTTGTCAGTACGTCAACCAACATTATAGTTAAACCCTTGTACAAGTGAACAAGGCCCTGCATAGCTGGGGAACTGGAGCGGAATGGAGGCTGTCACCGGCAGGGCTGAGGAGGGAGCAGTCGTCTGACCTTCTGTGGCCTTGGAGGGTTCGAAGAACAGGCCTTGCGTGGGCGGCCGTGGTGTAGGACAGGAGATTCTCTGTCTCAAATGATCTGCACGCCATGCGCTGATGTGAGTCGAAGGCTCCAGTCACATGCTTTCTTCCTGCATTGTAAGAAGGCTGGGGCATTGCCAAACCCTTAGGCCTTATGCAGGGGTGGTGAAGATGATCATGATTTCTAAAAAAAACTATTTTAAATGGGCAGAGTAGTGAAGGGACATTATGCTGCCCCTCTGTAGATCAACAGCCCTGGTTGACCTTTTCAGCTTTGTCATATTAGCTCATGAAATTGAAAAATCGTTTAAAAACTGTGTAATTAGCTTACACTTTGTAGGAAAGCTTCTTTCCTTCTTTATCTTCTTGTGTTGTTTCATTAACTAATTAATACATTAACGCTGTTCAAATGCCAAACTCTCACAACAAAGCTCTGTAAATTAAAGTAACCCATATCTGGAAAGCTCAGTTCAGTAAACTGGTCAGTCCAGACATCCTCAAAGGGCTCAAGGCCTTTCTCAAGGCCGCTCTCATTTTAGTGCCATTGCACTAGACAAGGTGATGATGTTCCGGGTTACACCTCTCACTATGCAGCTCAACTGTGAGCTTCCTCTGGGGCTATGCTCTGTACTAAGCACCAGGGAGTAAAGGAGATTAAAACAGGGATTGAAAAGGCTGGCAGGCCTGGGCAGCCGTGTGGAGGAGGCTTTGACACACAGTGGCTTCCCAAGGGAGCTTTATCTTGTGGCCTGTAGCTCTATTTAAATGGAGCGAGCCCAGCTCAATTCATAGAGCACTCATGGGGTAGGACCTAAAGAGACTGCAGCTAAATGGACTTGCCCCTATTGACTGGCTCTACTTGCCAAATGGATAATTCAAGCAGTTTAAACATTTGATTTTCCAAGATTGCAATAATTAAATGTGGCCACTTTCCTAATTCACAGGTTAGAACAGCTTTTGTTGAGAATACAATCAAGGAAATGACCACACTGTTTGCCTGGAAACAGTTCCTCAAGCAATCGTTCAGGCTGATTCTTCTTGGTATAATATTGTCTAAGCTACTTCTTGATAGGTAGCCATTTAAGAGTGATAGAAGCACTGTTCGTCCTGGATTAGCTTTTGCAGAGAAGATTCTATAACAAAATCTGAAAGGGATTTGCCTAGCTAAATCAGACAGGGTTAAAGTGTCTGTGGAATTTTACCAAATTACCACAGATAGCAGAGACTGAAATCATGGCCTGGATGAATGTGTCAGAATACTTAATGACAACAAAATCACAATACTGAATCTCCCTGCCTCCTTCCCTCATAACCTTTTTGCTAGATATATTTTCCTATATATATACTTGTACAGGTATTTGTGTATTTAGTTTATAGTACAGATATTATTTATCCCTCCCTCTCATTCATCCTTCTGTGATCTGTCTGAAGTGCTGTTTAATTGTGCTGCTGTCCTGTTGTGTTACATGTTGCACGTTTGGTTCTAGAGGACGTTCTTTCATCTTACTGTTTTTATAACTGTGTATGGTAAAGGTAACAATAAAGCTGCACTTGACTTGACCTGACTTGACTTGACATCAGTGATTTCAGTCAAATGTACAATTAGATGGGGCAGTGGAGGCCTAGTGGTTAGGACCTTGCCCGAAGGTTGCAGGTTCAAGTCGCAGCCTGGGCAGCCCACTGGTCCCCACTTCACTGCTCTCTGTTGATAGCTGCCCGCTGCTCCACGTGTGCATGTGTGATGGGTTAAATGCAGAGGACAAATTTCGTTGAGGTAGTAGATTTAGTAGAAAAAATCTACTACCAGCTCCCAGAAACAGCAGTAGTAGCTCTGTCCTAAGGCTTTTTACTGAAGGAATCACTGTAAAACACACAAGGTAGATTATATATCAGTGGCCATTTTAGTTTAAACAGTCACAATTTGCCCCTGCAAAAATTTATGCTAAGTTGAGCTATACACATGTTAATATATAAATCTTGTAATTTGTATTATAGCTACTATATTTTGCACAGAACAACATGACCTTGTATTGTTCGTTTCCTCAGATAATGTTGTTTGAGTAAATACACAGTTTCTGTGTATCTTTGACAGCACCAGTGTGCTTACATACCGAAGACTGTGGGGCAGACTTTCACTGTCCACTTTAATAGAACTGCAAGTGTGGTACACAAAACTACCCCAAAATGTCACTCATGCAAAAAACAAACAAACAAGAAAAAAAACCCCATTGAGAATACAATCTTTTGCCCTGAGAGTAAACAACAGTCTAGGTATAAATCTTTCATACCAGCAACACGAGTTCTGTACAGCTGAGTATCCCCAAACATCTGCTGACCTTTTGAAGGACGCTTAGCGATTACTGTGAAGATGTTTGTATGAGGAACTTTGAATTGAAATGTTATGGTTGTAGACATCTGGCAGAAATAAAAAAAACACAGCTCCATTAGAAAAAAAAGGACAATTTAAGGTAATGCAAATGTTTCCCTGCCTGGTAACTAAGTACTTTTTATGCAGTAATGGGTAAAGTAATGGGTAATGAAAAAAGTATTTACTAATTGTTTGTACTTACTTATTTTCAGTAACCTGCACAACACTGTCCAGGGTACAGTGCAGTAAATGAGAACCTAAGACATTTACACATATCTCAATACACAGTAACAAAATTAACAAGAATTAATCTGGAATGTTTTTGACACATATACCCATATAAGCATTATAAATTGACCTCATATAGAAAAAAGCAGGTGAAAATGCTACGTTGACCCATTATTTTCATATGAAAAAACAGTCTAATCTGTAGTGATTCTTTAAAACAGTCACACTTTCCTTAATGACTTCACCAAAGTTAATACAGTTCACCATTAAGATAAACCCCACAGAGATTAGAATGTTACGAAAAAATGCAAATATATTTTCATATTGCTACTGTGTAAACATGCCCTACAATAAGGTTAAATCTTTGAGATACCCATGGCTTCCCTCAGAAAATAACAGCAAGTGGTACAGCTGCTCTGCAAATAAGTGATTATTTACCAAACCATTCAAGATGTATTCAAATATGCATATGCACTTAGACTGCACTACTAGCTTATGCATAGAATGTTTGCAGCCTTCATTAAGTAAAACACATATTTCCATATCAAAAGAAACACAAGTAAAGGAAGGTGAACGTTTTGTCTGAAATAGATGTGATTAAATATTAAATCGGATGAAGGAAAATGAGCACACTTTTCAATGGTGAGAAACTCATATGTGGATAAACGGAGGAATGCAATTAAGGGAACATATACCACTAAGGTCTGAACGATGTTCAGATTATCAGCACTGCTTTTGTATACAGCTTCTTTAAATGTCTCAGTAAAGTCTTTAGTAATAATAGTTGGACTGCTGTGTGCATGTCAACACCTTCCGTGCAGGATGGGAAGTGCCAGGTGTAATTTCAATGTTATATTTTCTTAGTTATGGTTAGGATTACTCAACAATTTGGCTGCTTAATGATTTATGGTTTGCATTTTGGATGCATTTCCCCCTCAAATGAATACAGCCAGGTAAATTAATTGACAAAAACATTTAAAACTCTCTGAAAATGGATGCTTTGATACTTCCAAAATATTTCGTTATGAAAAGCCCTGAAAACTGGTATTTAACACCCAGTCATAAATGTGTTTCAGTGAGCCTTAGCCATTTTTTTTCTCTCTCCTGCCACTCCTGGGAACAGTAGATTCATACGTGAAGAGGAAACTAAATGCTTGACACGTAAGGAAAATCGATAGACGTTTGTGGACTCCTGTGGACACATTAAAAAAGTGAGATACTTGACACATTTTAAAAGTGTCTTAATTTTCCCTGGAAACAATGTTTAGCTTACATCAAACAGGCAATTTTAGATTAGATCGCATGAGATTTTAGAAAAAAATGTGTCTGTAGAACTTGAAGGTATATTAAGCTCTTTTGCTGGTCGTGTTGATCTTTAACAGAATCCCATACTTCAGCACTAAACTCATTCAGTGCATGGCTGTGTACACACTACATGGGTCATCAAATATTAACCTTTGATAAAGAGTGCATGTCAGCATCTGATGATGTTATACCTGATTGCTGACATGCCTGGAAATACCTTACCTACCATCTCCATGACAACCAAGTGTGAACATTGTGATCCATAACCCAAATGCCGTCTTCCTCACCAGCAAATTAAGATCTGTGTACTGCAGCAGTTCAAATAAAAGTGAGTTATGCCATGAACCTGTCAAGCTGTTCACAAGCAAAGCTGGCATACTTTGATGCTCAAATAGGAAGGCATATAATGAGGATAGAGAGGAAAAATTTCCACCCTCGGTATTGCACCTACTTTTTCTTAATGTGAGCTGGTTTATCATCACTCATGTCAAAACCACGTAATTCTAACCAATTCATCTATTTTTATAGGTTATTTTATTGCATGATTTGAACAGAGCAGCTGGATTTTACATTGCATGAACATTTCATAAAGAACGGATCAATAGAAATGTTCCAGATTTACCCAGAATAATGTCTCATTATGTCACTTTACACTAGGATATGTTTCTCTTCCTTCTAAAACCTGTTTATACATTTCACAGCTGCATTACACTTCTTACAACATGAATAGAAAATGTCAACATTTAAGTTCAATTAACTGTTATATTGCTTTTACAATGGTGCTTGAAAGGTTGTGAACCCTTCAGCAATATCTCGACATCAATATGACCTAAAATATCTAATCTAATTTTCCCTCAAGTCCTAAAAGTAGATAAATGCGATTACAAAAAGTCAGAAATATATATCCTCTGACATTGATTTATTGAAGAAAATGATGTGAAAGTAAGTGAACATTTGCTTGCTGTATGTGGTGTAACCCTGGTGCAGAGATAACATTTCCTGTAGCTGTTGGTCCTGCACATCAGCTTAGAGGACTTTTAGCCCATTCCTCCATACAGCTCCAACAGCTTCAACTCTAGGATGTTTAAGGATTTTTTCAGATGAACTGCTTGTATCAGGTCTTTGTACAACAGTTCTGTTTAGTTAAGGTCAGAATTCTCACTCAGCCAGTTTTTATATAATATTTATATAATATTTTATATAATCTTTTTAACCATTCTTTGGTAGAAAAACTTAGTGGTGTTGCTGCATGTTCCATCTTGAGATTCAGTTCACTGACAGATGTCCTGCCATTTTCTTTTGCATTTCACTGGTATAATCCAGAATTCATTGTTCCATGGCATCAGATGCAACAAAACAAGCCCACGCCATGTTACATTCAAGACCATGCTTCCCAAACAGAATAAGTAAAGTGGAATGGAATAGTGTTGCTGGAATGCAGTGTTATATTTTGTATATCCAATCATTGCACTTCTCATTTCAAACGAAAATGTTCTATTTTAATCTCATCTGTCTACAAATAAAGGAGTCTTCAGGCTTGTCCATGTGACCTTTAGCAAAAAGCAGATGAGCAGAAATGAAGCATTGGCTTTCTCATTTTAACCCTGCCATGTATACCATTGTTGTCAGTGTCAGAGCTTAGAAGTTAGTCTGAGTTCCTGCGCTCTTGGAGTGAGCAGTGGCCTAGAGAAGGACAGTGGTGGCTTAATGCAGGGTGGCCTAGTGGTTAGGACCTTGCCTGACAAGTTCACTGCTTCTCTCCAGGGGCTGTTGATAGGTATCTGTGGCTTCACATGTGATGGGCTAAAGACAGAGATCACATTTCATTGTGGGGCACTTTGTATGTGATGTGTGTTCCCAATGACAAATGTCAAAATCACCTTCACTACTAGAGAGGGTAACACGTCTTGAATTTCCACCATTTCTATACAATCTGTACACATACTGTCTAAATTGGATTGGTGATAAACATGTTTAGAGAATCATACTTTTATAGATCCCTGTGTTAAAAAATAGAACAAACAATCAAACACAATAAACTGTCATGCCTAATGTTATTCCCATTGACTGAAAATGCCTGACTCTAATTTTATGTACTTTAAACATACTTTTTTTTTTATCACAAATATATGTAATATTAGAGTTTTTCAATGTCAAACATAATAATGTTATAATAATTTTAAACTAGGTTCTCTTTATATGCCTTTATGACTTTTTTGTAAGTTTGTTTTGTATTATGTTTAATTTATATAGAAATATAGACTTTTAAAGGGTTCACAAACCTTTAAGCATATCTATAGCTTAATTCTTACCAGAAAAGCAAAATTAAGAAATAAGCATAAATACAGTTATGGGAATGGGACACAAACTTCTTGAAGCAAATAAGAATTTATATTTTAACACTGCAGTGTAATAAGAGGATCATGCACCTGACTCTCAGTGTAATCTAAATGCTATTCTTGCATATTTGCAGTATATTTTATTATATTTTATGTCTTTGTGCAGCCTATCAGATTTTAGAATTGGACATTTCTGCCATCACTAAAACTAGACTAAAGCATGTGTGAAAGCATGTGTGAAGTCAAGCTTAAATAAGTAACAAATGTGCCACTTAGAGGTGCAACAACTTTCATCTACAGTAAACATCTTTCTTCTCAAATTATCTTTGGTTGTGTTAGTGTCACAGAAGTCCAAACTAATTCAGTTCTTTATTAATTGCTATGGTTTATTACAGTTTTGTACCATAATAAATCGGTGAAGAAAAATGCAAAGTTAAATTTTCAAAATAACTGCCACCAAAATTTCACCTAAAAATGTGGATGTAATTGGGTTTGGGTTAAAATATTTTACTTCCTCCCAGCCCCCAAACCACACATATGCCCCTGATTAAATTTAGTGGCTGCCTTGTTTCTGACAGGATGTCAAATCACCTCCACACCTTTCACACTCCAGGGTCACTGATTAGGTTTTGCTATGAAAGTCAAATTTCTGGAGTTCATATTCAGAATAAATATAGATTTTTGTAAATAGACTCTCCATTTTAGTAGCCAAAGAAAAGTACTCTCATGTGGCCTTGTCTCTGAGTTGATAGTCTCAAATCGATGCCCATATCGTGTGTATGGTAGTGTTTTAGTGCTATCAACACTGGACTCTCACATTTAATTTCCTTGGTTGGGAAAGGTATTTATTTTCCCGGTGCAGGGCTATCAGACTGGTCTTTTACTACTACTTTCTCTGATCCACATTTAAATTGCAGACAGCTTGACTTACTTTCGTCGACTGCTTCTTGTAACAATCTGTTGGGACACAGAACCTAACACAGCCCACAGATGTGGGGGACGGAAGATGAAGACTAATTAATTTCTGCTAAAATTACCATTTTACAATATTAACAAAGTTTCTGACAATATTAATTTTACTACAAAGAGTCTCCCAACTCTACCAGCACTTGAGGGGTCTCATGAGAACCTGGGTTCAGGCAAGTTTTTTTTTCTTTTGTCTTTTTGGCTACATAGAGAGTGTTTTGTGTCATGACAGATGCAAAGACAGATAAGAGTTTGGTCAGAGATGCAATGGTGGAGTTACAGATTTGTTCTCACAAGGGGGAGATTCACTCCAGATGTTAAATTGGAGCAAATGCATTTATCTAGCTATTGAATCCACTAATCAGACCTTCATTACAAATAACACAAATCCATGTGGGTTTCCTGTGGAAATGAAACCCAGAAGTGGCACGAGACCAACCTTTTAATTAGAAACTGATTAATTGAAAAAAAACTGTGACTTCTAGTAGAGAATATAATGAGAACACATAAGGCAAAGGTTAATGGGACACCGTTAGATAGACAGATAGAAAGAGAGGTCTTACTATGTTCTAAATCTTCAAAGGTAGATAGATGCCCAGATGTTGCCTGGAACAACTGACACACTGTGGTTTTAAATCAGGGTTACAGAACACGTCTGCATAAAAAGGGGACAAAATCAAGGTCGGCTCCAAAAGGTTGTAATCCCCCTTAACAGAATAAAAGCAAAGACTTGGAGGAACATCTTGAGAGGGAATTTGATTGGGTAGGAGTGGGACTGATTAACACAATCAAACCTTCCAGTGAAAGCTTTTCTCTTCTGTATTTTTTTGTAGATTTTGTACTGAATCTGAACTCAATCCCAGCAGATTTCCTTTGTTTTCAGTTCTCTGTTCTCGGAGCAGGAACTGACTTTGAGGAAGTTCTCCCAGTCCTGCTCATCAGATACAAAGCCAGTGTGTTGTATAAACATGTAGTCTCTTTTTATCTAGCTTAGGTTATGAGGGTAATACTAACAATAAGATCACAAATACAGTATATTTGCCAGCTACCCCTGACAACTGCACCACAAATGAAGGGACATTTTGCTGTTCTTGCAAGGCAATGCTATCTGACCCCAGGTTTGGTTAGCTGGCTATAAGTTACTGAGCGCTAGAAATTCAAACCTCAGTAACAATGTGTGTCACTCATATGATACAATAGAGGTCTGAGTGGGATCGATTTTTTTAGTCCTGCTTGCTCAGGCAAGAATGTTTCTCGCTCCCAGAGAAAATCGACATTAATTTGTCCTGCTCCTGCCCACAGTCGAAACGTTTCTGCCCTCTCCCACCTGCACACCTGTATAATTATAAAGTGATTGTCATCATTTTATTTAAGCTATTCATTATATTTGCAGGTTTTTTGTGTTTGTGTGTGTTCCATTCCCGCCTGCACTGGGCTGGTTAACTATCCACTTCTGCTCATGACACTGAAAATTAGCCCCATGCTGCACGATGTTCTGGTGGTAAGAAAGTCCTGTGGGAGTGCAAGTACTCCTCTGGAACATTCACTCTAAAATTAAACAAAGAGAAACAGCCTAAATACACAGTCATTTGTTTGTTTTAGATTTAACTGCTGAATGACATTCAAGTGAAGGACTAAGCTCATCATCAGTCCCTTGTTTAATCCCCACTACGCTGAGAGATGGAGGATAACTTACATAGACAGTACACTGGCTAACTACTATAATAACCTATCGAACTATATACTGCAAATTATAAACCTCATTTTAGATTTTTTTTCTCCATACAATGCAATAAAAACAAAAATGCAATATTTATTAATTTGATATAGGACCAGAGAAAAGATTTTATGTTTTTACTCATTGCAAATGATTGATGTATCAGTGCTTGCGGTTTGGAATAAGTTTATTAAAAAATAAAAAACCCAAATACTGAGAAAAAAGATAAAATTAACACAGGTACATAGACAGAACTAGAATCATTTAAAGGTGTCATTTAAACCAGGTGACTCTGGACACATAATAATCCCAGATATACCTCGGAGCTATAATATTATTAATATAATATACAGTAATCCAACAGAAGATCAGAATGGAACGGGACGCGTAAAGAAGATTTGTTAGCTGGGTTCAGGGGCTGTGGATAGCTGGTTACACCAAAAAGGTGACCTGGTCAACAGCTACAATGTCCTCAATGTCCTATTCCAGCTCAAACTCACCTAGGAGGTTTTGGAAGAGAAGAAGCTGGGAGAGAGACTTGGAGAAATCCTCACAGAGGATTGGGCTTGGAGATTGCAGATGCCACACTGCTAAGCTCCAAGGGAGATCCGCAGCCAATACGTCTCTAGAACCAGCTCCTCACCCCAGCGAGGCATCAGAGTTGGTCTCACAGCCCAGTGAGTGAGCTCATTTGTCCAGTGAGCAAGTTCACCTGCTTGGCGAGTTGTATAATCAGCTCAGTGAACCTTGCAAGTAAGTGGGTTCACCAGCCGTCCACTCAGACCAGCGAGCCAGTTGGCTTGTCCAGTGACCTGGTTCACCCGACAAGCGAGCCTCTGGAGAAGGCACCCATGTGTCTCCAGAGCCAGAGCCATGTGCCTCCAGACCCAGAGCCTGTCAGTTCACAGCGCCCCCTGCAGCTCAGGAGAGGTGGCCGCTGCATCAGGAAATACAACCTGACATTTTATTACACAATGAGAAAAATGAGCTTTGATTCTATACAGAAACTTGATTTCTCTGGATCCAAGTTAATCTCAGCTGGATCAAAAGGTCCTGGAGGCTCATTGTCAATCACAATTTGGTTATTTCCCTGAGCAAACACACCTGGACCAACTCATCTGTTAATCGACTTTGGGCAGTCCTTATCTAGCTCACATCATGGGTCACTGTGGAGGGATATTTCAGGATTTTAGAAAGATATTCTGGCATCAAGATAGAGTCTTTTCCTGGGAAGTCCTTGGTTATTTCCATACGCTGCATTCTACATGCTCTGTCAAGTGTTTGCTTGACTGGCCTGCCATCAGTCCAGATCTGTCTCCAATTGAATATGTATGGAGCTTCTGGAAAAGAGGAATCTAACAACAGCCATTATAGACCAAGTGGCTGAATTCTTGTATCAAGCAAGAATGGGCAATTTCAGCAACAGGTAGTCTCCTCAGTTTCCAACTCATTAAACAGTGTAATTAAAAGGAAAGGTGATGTAAAACAGTGACAAACATGCCTCTGTCTCAACTCTTTTTGAGTGCACTGCAGGTACCAAATTCTGAATTTGTTCATATTTACGAAATACATTTAAGTTGATTAGTGAATCATATTAGTGATCATATTTTTTTTCTTATCTGGCATTTTATCAATAAATAACATTTCAAAACAGTTTCAAATCACACATCCTTGTTTTTTTTATTGCATTTCATGGAACTTTCCAATATTTGTGAAAACAGGATTTGTAATAAATACCTAAAATAATTGATCCTGAATGAGATTTAGTTTTCTTATGAAAGTTCTGTCAGGGAATTAAACTTAGGCTGCTGAGTTAGCAATCAGATATAAATTTGAAAATGCACACAATAAAACTAAATTAACCATGAACACATTCATGGACAGGAGGTCAATCCATCACAGGCCAACTCACAAACAGACAACCATTCCCACACACCCACACCTGTGGGCTTTTTGGTGTAGATCCTCAACCTAAACCAGAGCGCCCAGAGGAAACTCATGCAAACACAGGGAAAGCTTGCAAACTCCACACAGAAAGGCACATGTGGCTGACCCAAGGTACAAACCTCTGCACCACCATGAAAGCATCACGAGATGTTAAACATTTCAAATATTTATCAGTTTAAACATTCTCTCTCTACTCTCTCAGTGAGCACAAATGTGGTCAGACTGACCCAGGAGGTTTTGGAGGAGAAGAAGCTGGAGGAGCTAGAACCTGGTGGAGCTTATTGTGAGAGACTTGGAGAAATCCTCCCAGAGGATTAGGCTTGGAGTTGGCTTAGGAAAGCAGCACGGAACAGGAGTCCACCTTTGTCCCTGAGGCTGCTGACTGTGTTTTCAAAAAAATGCACAATTTATCATCCTGGCACCTACAGCGGATCCATTGTAAAAATGCATTTCAAATTAAAGACTGAATTTTTCATTAAAAACAAGCTTTCTAAAATGAACAAACATACTTATAAAATATATATTGTTTTTCATTTTACCATTAGTGGCAGTGGTGGTTGATCATCATCATCATCATCATCATCATCAACAACATATCAACAACAACTACAACAAGCATATTTCAAGCATTTTTGAAAACAATACATAATGATATTGTGTGGAATTTAGTGCAATAATCTATTCAGAATATTTTTTTTAGTTCCTTATCTCCAAATTTGACTACTTTGTTCTTAACACTTAATTCTTACTGTTACAAAAATGTATCATATGTTAATCTTTCAGGACACTGATTCCTACCTTCATGCCAGAACAACTGTATGGATTTATCTGAAACTGTGTTTTTATTTGATTCTAAAAATTTGAATGTAATTCTACACTTCAGCTCTTCAAAAAGCATCTTCAGTATCTAATTTTACACTTTATTAAGTTAATTACATTTAGTAATTAAATTAACTAAAGTGTCAACAGTTTTTCCAAATGAAATAAAATGTTCAAACTCCATTTAGAATTTAAAATTGATTTACAGAAGATGACACCCCATTAAATATTCAGTCCTTTATTAAGAAATGTTAATAATAATTAAAAAAAAAAAGTTTTTATTTACCTGTGGAACAGACAGTGATTTACTTGCAGTTAAACAACCAAAACATTTTTCTAACTGAGGAAAAAGTTAGTACACCCTACCACCTAATCACTAGTATTACCTCATTTAGCTGAAATAACCAAAGTGAGACACTTCTTGTAGCATCTACCAGCCTCTGACATTGGTCTTAGGAAAGTTTGCCCCACTCGTCAATGCAGAATTCTTTAAGCTGTGAGATGTTTGAGGGCTTTCTTGCAGGTACAGCCCATTTCAAGTCACATCACAGCATCCCAATGAAGATTATTTCAGAAATTATGGTGTTTGTCTACATTCTCTCCGGCAAAGTTAATTCTGGATGAATTCCTTGATCTTTCTCTTAGAGAGCAATGGTTTCCTCCTTGTACACCTCCCATACAAGTTAAAGTTGTACAATCTCTTTCTGATTGTAGTGGCACTTTCACATCAACAGTGGCAAGAACCTGCTGTAGGTCCCATGATGACATTTGAGGGTTTTTGGAGAGTTTTATCATTTTGCAGTCTGCTGTCTTGGTGAACTTGCTTGGACAGCCAGACCTGAGAATGTTGGCAGTTGTTTTGGAAGTCTTCCACTTGTAGACAGTGAAATGGCTGGTTGCAAATTCTTTTGAGATCTTTTAAAATCCCTTACCAGACTTATAACCTGCCACAATCTTCTTTCTGGAGGCCTCAGACAGCTTTTTTGAGGCTTTTATAGGGTGTCCTAATTTGTTCACATGACTGTATACAATTAAAGCACATTTTAAACATCTGGAACTATGTTGACAATGACTTTAACACCACTTTAATGCATAGCATGCTCTCATAATTTTGCTAATTTAAATCAATGGCCAGATGTTCTCCTTGTTTGCTTGTTTGATTGTCTGTGGGTATCTGATAAGTCATAAATTCTGTAATCCTGACTGGCAGTGCAAGTTAATGTGTAGATAAATCAATGAGTGAGACTGTAAGGGCTGTCATCACTATTGACTGCAGTTCATATATTTAGAAGACCACACAGATTAGAGATGGTGGAGATTCATCAAATGGAGATTAGCAAAAGGACAAAGAAAAAACACAGCTCTGCATAGCAGTGTGGGGAAATACTCATTTTTATCTTGAACCGCCATTATAACTGGTCCTGTCCAGTCCTATAATCAGTAGGGCTTGACTGAACTGGGATTGGACTGAGGGGGATAACAACGTAGACTCATTATTGCAGCTTGTTTTAGCGTGACCCCACATGATCAGGGGCTTCAATACCCTTCTTTTCTTCATTAAAAACTGTTCCTCCTGACTCATTCACTTTATCTGGCTCTGCAAGAAAACTTGTAGTATTGAACACTCCATTCTGTGCAAGCCAACAAAGAACTGCATCTCCAGGCAAAGGAATTGTGGAGTTTTGCATTTTAAACCACAAATCACCTTAATTGGGTGCTGCTCTACAGTACACTGCGTTGGCCACTGGTTGCTGTGAACAATTTCTTACCTTCTACCTCATCCATCAATGGGAAGAGACCACCATAAGACCTGTGCTGTCCAGATATTACTTGGATGGGATGAGAAGGTGGTTCAATATTGCAACAATTAAATGGTGTAGACTTCCATTACAAATATTGGGGGCTTTAAGCGTCATTGGCTTTGGTAACAGGAAATAAATCTTTGTCAGTGCTGTATTAACTGACAGGTTACTAAGCAAAAACCCTCAGAAAATGAATCAAATGCCAAATAAACCAGTGTCTTTGAAAACATTTGTGTTGATTCAGATATATTGTAAATAAAATAATATTCAACACAGTACAAAACCTGAAATAAAATATTCTGAAATAAACTTATGCTATGGTGACTTGAGTAAATTGGTGTTCCTTCTGTAGAAGAACAGCTGGCTATGGTGACAGGTATCAGCATGTAACATTCAACCATGTGCAGAACAGCACATGTTGTTTTCCAGCCACTGTAGCTGTCATTGTTTAAAGCTCTTATTACTTGGAGGGGTAGACTGGCTGACTGCAGAAGTTCGAAAACCTGGAAATGGCCTAAAACTCAATATGCAAACATGCTATTTGTTGTTTATTCCCCAGTCTCATCATTTAAGCATGAATTGTGATTTCATATACTTTATATGTTGTCATTCATTACTGTTCTCTCATTACAATACCCAGAATGCATTTGCCAATTTTTCATATACATATGGAAATCATTTTGGTACATATCTGGCACAAAAAAAACACAATGTAAGGCTTTTTTGTTTGTTTGTTTTTCTATTTCAGGCAGAAAAAGAGGCCATACTGAGGTAAGATATAGAAACCATAACTATAGATCTTGTATCAAGTGGCATGATGTTTGAAACATGTTAAGCCAGCTATATCAATTTTAAATGAAAATCTGTTAATTTGTTAACAATGTGTAATGAAGCATTTGGGTTATTTTTTTATACGTATTAATAAACTTACAGTAAATTGTTTGGAGTTGTTTAACAGCTTTATGTTGAATCAGTTACAATATACAACTTACAATACAATATACAACTTCCAAGTAAAATTAATAGCTTTATAATGGTTTATTATATTAGGCCCATACAACTCGTGTGAAAGGAACAGAATTTTTCACTTTGTTCTACTCAATATTGGTTCTGCTTGGAATGAACACATTTTTATTCCATTCTTATCCCCGGGTGTTTGGCAGTATTGCAGTTGACAATGTGTGCACAGCAACAGATGGGTTCAGTCAGTAATTGACTACACTGTAAAAAAAAGCCACGGCCACGAGGTCCTCTGCAACAATGCCATAGAAGGACTATGTTGACTCATTAAAAATAAATGAAAATACTGTTCTTTACAGAATGTTTTCTCTTTTTTGCAGGAATATTTAGTGGTTGAAAAACCTTTATTGTAATGGTTCTATATCAATTACCCATTTTAGCCCTAGGCTATTTTCAGTTTTTTTTTTTTACTGCTGTTACGTTGAAGCTGATATCTTGGTCATTATAAAGGCTACACACATAATCTATGTTTTTTTAAAGTCACCTTGGGCTATCACAATCTGGTGTCATTTGATTAATTTAGTATGTGCATTTAGTTTATAACAATGTGTTTATTAGATATATTAAGCTATATATATTAACTATATTTTTATATGTTTCTAACCACAGAAAGCTGTCACTACTTTACATATCTGTATAGAGAGGACAGTCTGGAATCTGGCAATATAAGAACTATGTTAGTGGGATGCTCTGTGACTTAGCAGTGTACAAAAACACGTGATGTGTGCCTGATGAAAGTGCCATGGATTTACTCAGTAATAAAAAATTGTTCTTTAAACAAACAGGTAATATGTAAATCTGTAATTATGTAAATCTTACAAAAATATAGAAATGGAGAGGGGAAATATAACAATGATAAGAAATATTAAAAATAAATAACTACTGTATATACATAAATCAAAATAAACAAAACAACCCAAAAAAATCTTATAATTTGTGCATCTTATAATTGGTACCATACAGAAATCGCAAAAACAGTATTTGCAATATCTGAATTACAAATATGTTTGCCGTTCATATTATAAAGCAACTGAAATTATAAAGTGTAAAGTCAGTTTGACAGAAATGTATCAAGTCATAATTACCATATATCTCTTCTGGATTTATAACCTGATTATATAAAGTGTTGTATCATGTGAAAGCTCTGTTCCTGCTCTTTCATTTGATATGTGTCTAAGAACTATATGATTAGGTGTATGTCACCCAAGAGTGCCTTAAACATCCAGACAGTATAACAGAAAGCCATCAAACATATGCTCTTGTGTACTCTATGGCTCATGTAATCAAACCAGTACTAATCACCCTGAGCAGCTCGCAGTCCTGTTTGAGCTCCCGGGGCTTCGGAGGCAGTTATCCAGGTCCTTCAGCTCATTTTTGTGTTAGGAGCTGGAACTAAATATTTTGGGCTGGCTGAGGATCCTTGTGGAACAAGTTGGATAGCTATGTGCTAAGGATCAGGACAGCCCATTATATCTTGATAAGAAAAAAGCAAAGCTACAAGACAGAAGTGAGCCACTGAAGTGTGTTCAGATACCTGCTGTTTAAAGCATTCATCTGGGAAGAATGCTACCCATCTCTGAAAGTTCCTCGAACGGAACGGTCCCACCAGAATAAAGGTTATCGCAGTAGCCAGTAGGCAGATAAGGAAAGGCACAGGTGAAAGTTTGCTCTTGCTCTATTCTTAGCAGAATCACTCACACAAAATGTGGGTAGCCCACTCAAAAGCCAGCAAAACTGTCCATCGCACAGGGCTGAGTAGGATCTTTTCAAAACCAATGCTGGAGCTCAGTTTTGTGGCTGTGAATGCTCTTATACTCTCTGATGAGGGTTTGCCTGCAGCAGCCAGTCATCTATGTAATTGGTGATTCTGAGTCCTGCCACCTTGAAGGGACTCAGAACAGACTCTGCTTTTTTATGAGTGTATGGGGAGTTGAACTGCAGGAAAAGAAATACACATGCTCTTTGAAAACAATGTTGAGGAACATTTATAAAAGAGGCAAAATTCATCTTTCAGGTCCAGAACTGTGAAGGCATTTCATTGATGTATTAAGAGAAGTGGATGGAGATTTACGCAAACTTTAAATACACTGTGGTGTAAGGGCTTGTGCTCAGGTGCAGTAGGTGGAACAGTAGTTTGCAGTGCATTAATGTTTTATGAAAGTTAGTTTTAACAACTTGCATTTTGTGTGAACGAGATAATTAAGTGGCGGTAATTAGGTCTTGGGTGAGACATCAAAATGAGATAATTAAATCATAGACGGAACTTAGTAAATTGTGAGAAAAAAAAAGTCATAACCATAACTTAGTGATGCATCAGAATGAGATAATAATGTCATGGTCAAAGCGGTGTAAGGTAACAATTGTGTAAGCTGTTGGAAGTTGTGGAAATAAGCGCAGGTGCGTGGAATAAATGCAGAATTTTAATAACAATAATCCACATGAACAAGGAAACATTAAATGTTAAATCATGAGAAACATCCTAGAGACGAAGACCTACAGATTAAAAATAACTCGCGACAAGAGCTGACACAAGATGGTCTAAATACACAGACTAACTTGAGACACCTGGAGGAGGGCGGTGACAAGACTCACCACATGACCAAGAAAACCTCATGACAGACACTTGACCAGACCAAGACATGGGAACTGTGATAAATTGCTATACTTTAGTGAAATATGAGAATGAGATATGCCATATATATTTCATTAAGGCATACAGATAAGACTGAGGCAACTTGTTTAGCCACTCAACTAAGAAGAATGTGACACATCCTCTGTAAAACGGGATATAAAAAATTATTTCTTTACCATATGTCCAAGCTAAGAACAATTCAGAAACCTTCATTTTAAAGACTGTGCCATATGCAGCTGAAATTCGTAGTATATAGATATGTGTTTTTACTGATTAGTGTTCACTTTGCGCAAGTGCAGCTGTGGAAGCTAAGGTGAAATGACCTTCATCTCCCGAGTCAAATGCAATAAAGCTTTACTGCCATTAATGTGTTAAGTAATTGTAACTGTGGCAGACAGACACACAGAGGTCATATCAGAACTCCCAGTGCAGGATATGGTGTATAAAAGTGATTTTAGTGGCAAAAGAAATGAAATATTTGTTTTCACCGCCTCCACTAATGACATCTGAGTCAGTGTATGACTCAGCTGAACTCATAGTTGTTGAGCTTGTCTATTTCATTCAGTGTGTTCAGGATCATTAACTAAACTCCCTGTGAATATGCCATTAATGAGAAGTCAACAGCAGATCTATGGTATTGTGATCAGTCCTTCAACTCCTCATAGGGTCATTAGCTAACAGCACTCAGATTAGGGGAGAAACATTCAAAGAGAAAACAGCTCAGTGTGGATATGGTGGCTTAGCGAGAATCAGAGAGAAATTTATTGGGCAAGGAGAGTCTTCGTTGATACGGGTATGGTGGACAGCTTTGTCCTTCATATACTGAACAGTGTGAATGATGTGTCCATAAAGGCTTTACAGGATGGTTATGGGTGGTGGAAGAGTCGTAAATGGCACTCTATTTACATAATAGTGCTACTCAGGACCATAAATAACACTAGACTGATGTTATGAATAGGGCTGTTTGTGCAATGTGTCTTCACAATGACATCCATGCTCTATAGCAGCTATGAGGAGCGATATATTTCTGTCCAGGTGTTGCATTAAAGAGTGGTGGAGGATAAGCATCCAAAATAACTGGCTAGTAATTAATAGTCAATAACATTGTGGGTCAGGTGTCATTTTATAGGGAGTCTGTGAATTCAGCCATGCCCACAAATTCAGTTTCTAATTAACATGTCACTTTTCCAATAAAATTACCATTCTGAACTGATTTAGAATATGTTTACAAACCCAATTGAGAATATAGTACATATTTTAAAATATGTATAAAATGTATACAATTTTATATTTGATATGTTTATATATATTTATATTTTGAAGCCAAGTTCCAATTACCTTCATAACTTAGAAAATTAACATTATTAAAACAAATTAGCACCAGTTACAGAACAGGCAGAAAAATTTAGCATTGACTGCAGAATACATTTGGAACTTAAAAAAATATTAATAAAAAATACAAATGTTGTTTGACAAGAATTTCATCCAAATTATATCGTTCACAACAATGAAAATGCACATCAAATTCTTCATTAAATTATTACATTCTTTCAGTCCACAGCTGCTTTCACAAACTCCCAAGCAGCACTGTCAGCTGCCACATGAAATCAGCCAACACACTTGGGTGAATACACCAACAAATCCAAACAAAAGCTTATTGTAAACTTATTTCCTAAGGCCTCAAAGCATTAGAGTTGTATCCAATGTGGAGTGGCTCTCAGCTGAACAGAAATGGCTTAATATTTTTAAAACAAGCTCATATGAAAGGTGATGAAGTATGGACTCTCTATATGCAACCACACCACTTTTCATTCTGCCCTCTCTCCACCTTCTTCCTTCTACTACTGGCGGCCTAATGTTGGTAAAAACCCATAGAGACTGTTTCTTTTAAATATTTATGTTTTTTTATTATTTAGTGGGTGAATATTTAAAAAAATATTGCACAGTGGCACAGTGGTTAGCACTGTAGCCTCACAGCTATAATGTACTAGGGTTGATTCCCACCTGGATCCTTTCCATTGCATATTCTCCCCATGTCTGTATGGATTTCTGCCAGGAGCTCTGCTTTTCTCCCGAAGTGTAAAAACATGTATGTCAGGTGAATTGGATATGATAAAATTTGCTATTAGGTGTGACTATGTGTCTGCACTGCAGTGGACTGACTACCTGTCCAGGGTAGATGCAAAAACTCAGATGCAAGTTTTTGTATTCTAAATGTGGATTCTCTAATACATCCCAGCCCTGGTCATGAAGTAAATTATAATTTTAAGGCCTATTTATAGGTCAAAGTCTGGTAATTAATATCTTTACACAGGTCTGTCTCTTTGCCATCTGTAGTATCCTTGGTGGCTACAGGGGAGAGATAGATTTAACTAGTGCATGCGAGAGCAATGAGCTTTCTGTGCTGTAGTGAATGTTATAGTTTACTGCACCTGCTTGTAGGAGCATAGCTGTCATCTAATACATGTACCATTTGTTTATACAAACTAGACATAGTAAGGCTATTAATGAAGGCAGGCTCTTACTGTATATTTTACTATCAGTGTTTTTTTTTTTTTTTTTTTACAATAAACACATATTACTTTTTATTTTCAATGTGCTGGTTGTGAGAAATGCTGGGTTGGCCTACTTGTGCCTATAGTCGGCTGGGATCGGCTTTTTTCTTGCTGTTTTTTCCCTAGGTCCACTTAGAGACATCCTTGTGCCTTAATACCTTATCATGCCTCACTCAAAAAAAGTTAAAATACATGAGCAATTTTTAATGAGTGGGTCTAAAATGCTGTGGGCTGGTATGTAAATGCATTTGTGTTCATGACCTCACAAAAACCACACATTTGAAATAAATTTTTGTAGCTCACTTTTCATTAGTATATGAGTGGTGGTGTGGTATAGGTTCAATTCGAATATGATATGGGTAGTATATACGTACAAAAATATAATTACATAAAAATAGCAAATTAAATTAAAAACCAATTAAATACCTTTGTAATATTTTGAAACATGTTATTTATGTATGTAACCACTGGACAGGGTGAAAGGGAGGAATTAAGTTACAGGTTACTAGTTTCACAAAGTAGGAATTTAAGGCAAAAGATAGCAAGTGTATTCATGCAAATTCCTAAAATGGAATTCTAATGAATAATTCACCAGGAGGAGAGCACAAGCATCATGACCAGTCATTGACATTGCAATGTTCTCAAGATTTCTGGTACTGTACACTTCTTACCTGGCAGGGAACAGCCTGCAGGAACGAGTTCCAGAGAAACCGATCGGTCGGCAGGCGTTAGCACACATGCTGGCAGCTTTGTTTTTCGGGCTGGAAGTGCCTAAAGGACTGTGGCCTGCCTTTCTGTTGCCTCAAATATGTCTTGCAGTTGTGTGACGGCTGGACTGAATAGGCCAGTGGGCGACATAGGCCAGTGCAGGAAATTTATTTTTTCTTTGACTTTTATAGCACAGACGTTGAGCCACAGGTGACACAGCAAGACCCAGCATCCAAACACGTTAGCATTAGTTATCTGACAGTCTGGTCATGACAGCGAAAGTCTGCTCCATTAACCGCTCGACAGAGGACTACCAGCTAAACCTTTGAAATGTCACTGTGTGAAGCAGGGCATGCCTGTACAGCAATACCCAGACATTACACTCTACAATAACAGTAAGGACTGTGTGGAAGTTACTACACAGTATTAAGCACTGGGCAAGTCAGAATGTATTATTTTTGTGTTGAGTTCCATGATTACATATTGCTACTGCTGGAATAAAACAATGTATGTCTAAAATTATACCTCAACAGAAGGACAAAAATCCATTTTAAATGGATTTTATTTTTTAAAACATTACTCAATGGAATATGTTGTACCAGTGATGTAACCTTTCAATACCTTTTTGACAGTGATTATATTAGATATTACACTGTGAATAAAAATCAGTCACATTTGGTTCAGTTATACGCATTTGTATGCTTTTGAGATCAACAAAAATGTTGCAAAAATACCACATTTCTTATATAAAAGAAATGTCTGTGCACAACAAAAAAGTTTATTCAAAACAAATCAATAAAAACTCTGCTCACCTACTTCTATGCACAAGCATAGGCTTGATTGAAAATTTGCAGTCTACACTTTTGATAGTACCCATGCCTGCTTCACTGAGCTATGAGTGAAAAATCATGACACCATGTTTGTGTTATTGCTAGCAATAACAACAACTTCCAAAAGTAATGGCTCTAAGGCAGAGGCAGGACCAGGAAACATTTTGGGAAACAGGTAATTCTCTTTTATTGACTTACAGTAACAGCTTTGGCATCTGGCAGCTTACCAAAGAACTGCTACCTATGGGTAGTTGAACAAAGTAGCATTTAAATAATTTTACTTGAAAATGTTTAACCCTAACCCTAACCCTGAGGTTCAAATACATTTTAAATGAATTATAATGTAATTTTGCTCTTCTTTTTGTGCAGTTTGTTCAGTGCAGTTGTTTCGGTTTCTATGTTTGTGAGGACAGACCTGGTTAATGCTAGCAAGCTAAAATACATTAAAGGTTTGCTAAACTATCTTTACCTAGCATCTAGAAAAAGGGTTGAGGGTGTGAAGGTTAGGTTGGTTGTTTTATTTCATAAGTAGTTGCATTTTTTGTTTATACCATGGTATAACATTCCTCATAGGAACATTCCATTGTATGTTGTACTTGTAAAACCATGTATGTAACAAATAAACAATTTTAAAGAACGTAAGCCTCCTTGTGTAACATCTGCAGATGTCATCATCTGCAAAAATTAATCCACTGTACATTAGTAAAAAAATACATTAAAGAGAATGCAATTATTTGCAAATATCTTACACAAATATTTTATTCATAGTCAAACAGAGAAAGTATATCAAATGTTGAAACTAAGACATATTATTATTACATTAAAATATTAGCTCATTTTAAATTTGATAGCAGCAATGTGTCTCAAAAAAGTTGGGACAGGGCAGTAAAGACTGAAAAAAAGCAGCAAATAGAAACAGCTGGAGGAACAGCAAATTAGGTTATTTAGCAACAGGTCAATTACATAATTGTGTATTTAAAAAGATGGTCAAAAGTTTACTAATCTGCAAAAAGAAAAACCCTGTTTACAAAATATGGAATGATTTCAGAATAACCTAAAATTGTAAATACTTGAATAATCATCTACAGAACATTATATCAATAAAGAACTCTGAGAATGCTCTTGGCAAGGAACAGGGTAAAAATCAATACTGGATGGCTATGATCTTTGGGCCTTCACATGGCACTGCATTAAAAACAGGCATGACTGTCATGGAAATCAATGCATGGGCTCAGAAAGACTTCCAGAAATCATTGTCTGTGAACACATTTCATCCAGTCTTTCACAAATACTGTACTGTGTGTGTGTGGTGGGCAATGGTGACCTAATGGTTAGGACCACTTAAAACAGAGGTACCACTGAGTAGCTCTTGAGTAAGGTACCATCCCGTTATACTGCTCCCCAGGCACTGTTGCTAGCTGCCAGCTGCTCCATGTATGATTGGTATGATGAGTTAAATGCAGAGGTCACACTTATTGTGGTGCACTTTGTGTGATCCAGAAATGTAGATGATAAAACACACTGAGGCAAAGTGGAAAACTGTTCTGTAGTCAGACGGATTGAAATTTGAAGCTCTTTTTGGAAAATGTGGAAAACACATTCTTCAGACTAAAGAGGAGAGAGAGACCATCTGAGTTGTTATCTGCATCTCTGATAACCTGGGGGTACATGAGTGACTGGAATTGACAGTTTGCACAACTGTAAAGGAGCCATTAATGCTGAGAGAAATATACACAATTTAGAGCAACATATGCTTCCATCCAGACATCCAGACAGATATTTCACCAATACAACTAAACTGCACACTGCATCTGTCATAACAGCATGACTAGTTGCTGAACTGGCCAGCCTGCAGTGTAGACCTCTTATCGTTGAAAACATTTGGCATAAAACAAAGAAATACAACAAAGTAAACTCAGAAATGTTGAGCAGCTAGAACCCTATATTAGACAAGAATGGGACAAAAATCCTCAGTTCCTAGATGTTTAATAATAATAATAATAATAATAATAATAATAATAAGTAGTAGTAGTAGTACATTAAAAGTTGTTGTTGTTGTTGTTGTCAATGTATTAATTTACTTTCGTTTAAATTAAATTCTATTAAATAAAATGTTCTTTTAATTTTAAAAGATTTGTTAAAGAAAAACATTTAAAAAAAACATTGCACTTCGCAACCTTGGCCTAAAGGCGTATTACAGTTTTCCTGAAGCAATCCTAAGTGACTACAAAGTGACCAAAACAGATACCACATCAGGGTCAAAGTGAAGAATCAGGCACGTGTTGGGTTTGGCTACTTATTCAGCTGTGTGGTTATTCAGAAGTGTTAATGAGTGACTCAAGAGAGCTCCCACCTTTGTACCTGCCAACCAATAACTCCTCTCACATCCAAAGACTATTATATCCCCTCAGGCCAACAGATTCTCATCTCTACTCCAGAGTATATGAAAGTGGGTCAGGGCCCTCCTCCTGTTTTCTCTCATGTTTCCTGCACTGCACATATTCTTAATTGATTCCTCCAATAGCCAGCTTTTCTGCATTGAAAGACTGAATGAGGTAGCTTTCTGGACAGCATGCGCTTTTAGAGAGGAACTGATTACCATAGAAGAGCCGAGTTTGGCTATTTGTCATTGCCATTCTCAGTTTTGTCTAGGGAGCTTTCAAGTATGAACTGAAAAGCTGTGGTCTCTGAAGTAACCTGAAGTAAATCTCCACTGTGTAGTGTTCTATTTTAATTTTGCTAGCATTCATTAGGCAGAGCTATTGGGGCGTTTCAGATGCTGATGTTTCCGACGTGTCTGAGAAGGAAGAGTCTATGGTTGGAGCTGGAGGAGCTCTCTGGAGCAGATGTCTTCAGGTTATACTTTCAGCCAACAAATTGCACCACTATTTCTCAGAGCCAGGGGAAATCAAACAACCGCAAAGAGATGGTGCATAATATCATGATAATATCATCTCTCTTTTTCTCTGAACTATAATATTCATCCAGACCAGAGAGACATTTCATCTGTATCCACACTGCTAACAGAGTGGAACACCACATCCTTCCTCGTTGTATACTCCAACCTGACTGAGAATGTAGCGTATGCTTCTTTTCCCAAAGATGACTCATGACTCATACTTACAGTTGAAAGCAGATAGCATAACTCTCCATGGTCCTTCAAACCTTTATTTATGTGCATAAGGTAGAGATGCAATGACTTGCCAATGAGGTGACTCCCAAAGGTAAATAGATCAACAATTATGACTGAAGCTACGTCACTTACTCTACATATTCTAATACCTTTGATTGATGCTATTCAATAAAGCTAATTAGCATTCTTGGATGGTATTATGAGCATCTAATTAGACTGTTATGGTAAAATAGTCACATTGCTCTGCTTTTTTGCTCTCATTAGACTCATCCTATTACTTAATTGTCTGTTCTTTACAGCATTTCCTCATCAGTTGCATTTTTGTAACGAAAACATAATCACCTTAAATCTTATGTTGCTTTTAATAATTTGCATGTGCGTAGCCTGTTATATAGAATAAAATGGGTGAAGAATTATACTTTTCTGCCTGATTTTATTATGGCCAGTTCTCACATGCTCTAACCAAACTAGGCTAACACATCCTGCCTCCCCTTGTTATTGCCATCAGCACACTGTCTTCATTGCTCATTGTGCTTGAAGGAAAACACTAATTCACTAACCCTATCACAAACTAGCAATCTGCTTTTGAAAATGTGTATGCCCAGATATAGAAATGTGGATTTGAGTCACATCACACATTTTAAGACTTGAGATTTAACAAATTGACTGTGTTTTTGATATGGACCTATTAACAGCTACTTTAGGTTTGAAGAATGAGTCAAAACATGCTCTCAACTTTTTTTTTACTCTGATCACTTTATCTAGCATGGTTAGCTTGGATCTAGTCAATTTGGGAAATATATAAAAATAATAAGAATAATTGTTTAGTACTAACATCATTAAATATCTACTACTGTTACAGTCAGTTCTGGTGTTTAGGGTTGGCATTAAATTTACTGAGGAACATGTACTGAATTTTAGAACTTATAGTTCAGTACCTACGACTGTACAGACACAGGACTCAGTTTTAGACTTCCCCTTATTGATTCAGGACTAAGTATTAGACTTCCCCTTATTGACTCAGGACTCAGTTTTAGACTTCCCCTTATTGACTCAGGACTCAGTTTTAGACTTCCCC
>JBBIGC010000104.1:17765329-17803056 GCA_037576955.1 Lepidarchus adonis
TAGACTTCCCCTTATTGACTCAGGACTCAGTTTTAGACTTCCCCGTATTGACTCAGAACTCAGTTTTAGACTTCCCCGTATTGATTCAGGACTCAGTTTTAGACTTCCCCATATTGACTCAGGACTCAGTTTTAGACTTCCCCGTATTGACTCAGGACTCAGTTTTAGACTTCTCCTTATAGACTCAGAACTCAGTTTTAGACTTCCCCGTATTGACTCAGGACTCAGTTTTAGACTTCCCCATATTGACTCAGGACTCAGTTTTAGACTTCTCCTTATTGACTCAGGACTCAGTTTTAGACTTCCCCGTATTGACTAAGGACTCAGTTTTAGACTTCCCCGTTTTGACTCAGGACTCAGTTTTAGACTTCCCCTTATTGACTCAGGACTCAGTATAAGACTTCCCCTTATTGATTCAGAACTCAGTTTTAGACTTCCCCTTATTGATTCAGTACCCAGTTTTAGGCTTCCCTGAATTGACTCAGGACTTGATTTTAGACATTTCCCCGTATTGACTCAGGACTCAGTTGTAGAGTCCCCTGTATTGACTCGACTCGATTGTAGACTTCCCTGTATTGACTCAGGACTCAACTTGAGACTTCCCTGTACTGACTCAGGACTCAATTTTATAATTGCCTGTACTGTCTTGACTTTTGCCCCTACCTGTAATGACTTGGGACCAATTTCTGGACTTGAACGTCAAGACTTGAGACTTACATGCAACTTACAAAATATTCTCCACTTTGCTAATATACCCTCAAGTGCATTATGGCCTGTAGCCAGCAAGTGATCTGTAGCCATGTGGAAGACTCTGTCAGTATATTCAGGATTATGACCCATCGGAAATCTGGACTTCTATGAACAAAACATGAACATATAATAAATGTGATCTAATACTAAATATCTGGTAAGCTTCTGAAGCATCTGAAGTCTTTTCACGAATGGTAATCATCATATTTGACAATAGGCCAGTTCTTTTTATTATTTAGCATTTATCTGAGACATTACCACAGGTGCATTGCCGATCCAAAAAGGGTTTCGTCTTTGCAATTAGCAAATTATTGCAACAATCCAAATGTATCTGCATTGTCATGGAAACACAGCTGCTCCCTAGTTCGGTGCCAGAAGAAATTGTGTAAGATTCTTGTTTTCTATTAGGAATTTGTTTAAAGACACTCAAGGTTAACAAATGTTTTGATTTGTATGTATTAGGGTCAGACAACACTTCATCAAACAGGTGCATTTATAATCAGCCAAGTTGGGTGCACTTGTCTGCTTTGTCTTGTTCAGTCCTTTCGACTTTGCCCATGAGAGGCAAAGTACACTGCCTGCTTTATTAAGTTCTTACAAAGAGAAAAACCTTCAGGATGACATCAAGGACAACCTTAGTAGAAAAACACTATATTTGTGGAAGAAAGAATTCGAATGGTCGCTGAGTATAAGGGCGTACACTGCCATTTCAGACAGTTCTAGGTTTATTGCATTGCACACATCCTCCCTCGCGCCCTCCCCCCCTCTCTCTCTGTTTCTTTCTGTCTCTTTTGCTCTCTGAGGATATTCATTATTAGTGGTGTATGACAGGGAATATCCCACTGCTTTAGTGAAGGGCCAGTGGTCCTTTTCATGTCTCGTATATGTTTTTGGAGCACATTTATCATCGTATGCTATGACCATGTCTTCTTGGCAAAATGAGTCTTAGATGAATTGCAGAGGGAATGGTGTCTAAATTAGCATATAGTCTGTCAAAGGCTTTCAGAATGATACATTTCAGCTTGGTTCAGGCTTTTTTTTGCATACATATATGAGCTGAAACTGATGTACAGCGAAATTTATGCTGCATATAGGCAAGCGCTGGTTACAGGAACATGAGTGAGCATGTGAGTCATGTAACAGGTGTTGTGTATGTCTGTTCCTGCTGACTGTACCCCAGTATGCAGTGGGATGAAGACGACGAGGAGGAACAAATAAAACCTTATTTGAACTGAATTAGTTTTGGCCTATCTGGGGAGATTCTGTAATTATACTGATTACCAGTGAGACTAATGATTTTAATATACTGCAGTTCTGCAATATCTGTAGTTTTTACAAGTTTGAAAGGCAATAAGTCAATTGAAGTCCCTTCTGTAATTCTGCAAACTTAGAGCTTCCTCAGTAAAAGTAGCCCCATTTTTACTAGTAATACACTAAACAGTGTGGCTTGCAATTATTGTTATTATTCAAAATTACACACTTACCACTCTGAAAATAAAGATGTCAAAAATATATATTTTCCATAGATCAACCACCTTTTGTTCCTTAATAAACATTTCAGTCGAGTGGTTGTATTGATGATTCTTCATTCTTCAAAAAAAAAAGTTTTAGGTTTAGTGAACCAATATTAGCTCTTTTTTTCTCTAAGCAGTTCTTAGGGCCCAGCAGACAGGCTACCTTATTTCTCAGGACTAGGGATTGAGAAAAAAATGCAGACCGCCTTAGTGTGCTCCAAGGATCAGTCTGAGAACCATTTTTCTTTGACACATTTTTTTGTTAGCATACTGGCTATTTTCTATTTTCACACAATTCCCTTTTGCATTTTTAAATGCTACATAATAATAATAATAATAATAATAACAATAATAATAATTGTTGTTGTTGTTGTTGTTGTTGTTGTTATCGTCCCCATTTTTGTCATGGCTTTTTCCCACCAGCCAGCTAGGTTTTCCCTTATCACATGACACTACCAAACTGGGTGTGAAGGCTAGCATGTGCTTCCTTCGAGACTTGTGAAGCTGCAGCAGATCTTCTTGAATTGCTGCTAACATAATGTTGTTGGACAGCTCACTGTGCTTGGAGGAAAACACTAACTGTCAATTCTGTTACTTCAGCTAAGAGATGCCCATTGGCTGGCATCACAATAGAGGTAAAATGGGGTAGAGGGAGGCCCATCGTACCTACACAGAGAGAGTGAATCTGATTACATTTATAAGGACTTTCAACTCTAGACTACAGTGCATAGCCAGGGGTCAAAATCTCCCAACAATAGGGCCAATGCTCATTTTTATTACACTTACAATCGCACAATGCACCTTTACAGACCCTAAAGCACTGGATATTAAATGGTTGTAAATTCACATGCAAACCTGAGTAATTTAGTGCATGAAATGTAGAATCACAAATACTATTCCTTATGACATTGCTCTATATAGTGTTCTAGATTTTCAGTGTATAGAGTGTTGATTAGGAGACCATTTTGAAGATAGCAAGAGTGTTCTTTCACATAGTGATAACACAACTGTAAAAAAATGTACATAAGATACTCTCACTTGTATGAGTCTGCCAGTTAAATTCCTTTACAAATAGCATTGCAGAACTTTCCCTGGTGAGCATAATATATACCTCAAATAGTGCTTCATATGGCAAGGATGGAGTTTGGTCCTGCTTGCCTGCCTCCACACTCTTCCCTGAGCACGGCTGCATGAGAGCAAGCATGAATGCTACCTTGCTCCTCCCTCACATCTGAGGGCAGATGCAGGCTAATGCCCCTGCGGTAGAGAATCAGGCAGACAAAGAGAAGCGTTGCCTATTGTCCACACAATATTTTTTCTTCCCTGAATTCACCTGCATTCAGGGAATCAAGGCACTTCCTTTTTGAAGATTAAGTAGACCTGCTGGTAGCATAAGCTTCAGGAGATCAATCACCATCCTAGGAAATAACTAAAGGAGGAACAGGCTGCTGGACTGATTTTAAATTGCAGTGCAATGGTTTTACACTGGTTCAGTGAATGCATGATGAAAGCAATGCCATACTGTTTCACAAAGGGAATTATCCTCCCTTGATATTCAATGGGATGCATTTTTGTGTGCTGCTCCACTGGATCCGTGGAGGGTTTTTAAACACGCTGTTGATAATAACTGAAGGAAGATGAAAAATAAGGTAACGAAAGTGGGGCAGTTTCCAAGGGTCTTCTTTTAAAACAGAAGGTTCGGTTTCAGCGAACAGCTTTAGTGTGTCCCAGCACAGAAAAAAACAACACCACAATACTATAAGCTGGTGGATTTCTTCAAGAGCTGCTTTTTCATGTTGCATGAGCAGATAAAAGGTCGTTTAGGCACCTCTGCTCTAATCACATGCTCCATTGGACATGGTTGCCTGAACTTGCAACATCAGCATTTAATTGAAGATGGTAACACTGGCACAAGGCTCTAATATCGCGACCAATACAGAGTTAATTGCCAGCATCTAACAGCTGATAAGTCTTACAGAAATGAACGCTCTTGATCTTCTTGAAGAATGAACCGCAATCTTATGGAAATCACCCTGACATTGTTTTCCGCCTTGTTTACTGATAACACTGCAACACTAGTCTCTATTAGAACATTGTGCAATTTGTAGCATTGATTTTCCCATTTCTCAGGTCCTGTCGACTGAAAAACAAGGTGATTAGGTGAGAAGAGACAACACTGCAGTAATTAAAAAAGGAAAGATTTGACTATATTACAGTTTAATATTACATATGATCAGTTTAGGCATGAAATCCCACTGCAGAGGTTTCTAATGAAACTCCAGTTCCTGCTGTGACAGTAATGAGAATTGTTGATGTTGATTTCGACCTGAAGCTTTTAGTTGCACAAATGTTAAGCTGTGCATAAATGTTTAACCTCTTTATGTTGTGATGTTTGATCCCAAATTGTAAGATTTGAAATCTGGTTAGTAGTAATTGCAAAATTTGCAATATTTAAGACTCCTTAGCAATACACTCAGTATAAATCATAATATTTCATGTATACAAATATGTATAAATTACAAGATTACAAGAACGTTATACAAGAATGTTATACTATCAACAACTAGTAAAATAACTAATAATAAATAAATAAAAGCTGCAAACTATGCAGGGTATGCTTTGCAGTAAGATTACCCTTGCACAGAATTTTGTTTGTGTTTGTTTATGAATTCTTAATAATAAACCATTAATACATGATTTAAAATCATGAATAAGCAATTATAACAAAATAAAATACAAAAGAAAATAGTGTCATGTTGTATGAATATGAATCAAATGAAGGTGACAGCTATAATGTTGGCTGAGGCAAAGGAAGAACAGTAACCAGAAAATCTGTACTTAAAGGAAACCCTTTAAGATAACCTTAGGGAAATCTTTTATAATTATACATTATACATCGTTTACAGGGTCAGTTTTTTTAAGTACAGAAAACAATTGGCCATGATCCTACAAATACCAATCATGCTGCTTAAAATTTTCAACAATTAATAGCAATAACAATAACATATTGTCATATCAACCAACAACGAGTTATCGTGTATGATGTGTGAGAGGACTTCTTCGCTGATTTGCATGTTAGCAGATGTCTCACAGCAGTTTGCAGCTGCTGTCTAATATTGGAATCTGAATTCACTATTAGTACAAACAGGGCCCAGTGTGAAAAAATCCAAGAAGACACACAAAATAGTAAGTAAACTAGGGCAAGAAAGAAAGCATTTTAAATCAATTATATAAGGCCTATTTTAGATGGTAGACTTTCTGGTACACTTACTACAGGAAGTGAGAAAGTAAAACATGATAGACATTGGCAGCAGTTGAATAGCCTTCAGATGCTTTTGTGCCTTCAGGCTACACTGCCTAGATGTAGCTAGTATCTCTACTCACATAGGCAGCCTGACCCGAGCACAAACTTTCCTTAGTGTTTGTTTGAATGACAGGCACATTACGTATTTCTCTGTATAGCTGATTGACACTGACACACTTTCAAATGTGGCCAGTAAATCTTTTAATACAGCAAATGTACTGTTATTACTGACTGAGTTATACCACAAATATCACATACTGAAGATTATTTCAGACCTTCATGTGCTTGCAAACACAGCTTTGTTGCCTGAAACTCTGAACACTTTCACAAGTCTGTGGTTTGTAAGAGGTAGGCGTTCTTCTTATAGCTGGTAGGCCCTCGATACTCTGTGCTCAGCCATGTAGTGAATGCCAAAATCATAGCTGCTACTGGGAGTATTAAAACATCTTTTTCTTAATATATATCAAGTTGACTGTCCCTTAAATGCATTGGTTGGGCCGGAACCTCAAAAAGTTATTTAAAGAATTACAGTTGGGACATTTGCTTGCATCAGCTACCATATTCAAATATACCCACCATGTGTTTACTTATGCATTTTCTTCAAAATGTCATGGCCACATTGTGGTTTACAACCTCAAAGTACATTTATTTTCTTCCATGGCCTAATGGATTTGCTCCTCACTCTCTGAATTGTTGCATCACTCATGTTATATCATATCACCTTTTAAATATGTTTTAATTTGCTGTTAAACTCAGCAAAACTTTGGATTCTGCACACTGAATTTTGATGAAATATACCATATTTACATTGGTTCTCTACACAGGGTGTGTTCATTTATTTGCAATTGATGCAGATCAGCATAATTTTCTGTTAAATATACGTCTTCTATCTTGGTATTAACATTTAATTAAGTAAATGTAAAATTAATACCTTTCCACAGAATTGTGCATCAACTGATAATTGACAAGATAATTGTTCATTTCATTACTGAATTACAATTAGTTACTATGTAACTCAATTACTATTGGTATTTAGTTTATTTATTTCCTACTATTTTGTATAGTTAATAGTTATTACTATTCAACTAGTTTATTCCTTTATCACTGTCCCACTACTCTGTTCCCTCTAATATACTACTACTATATTCCCTTATAAATATTCTAATAGTTTATTTCTTTATTACTATTCTACAAGTTTATTCTTATTGCTATTTTACTACTTTATTCCCTTATTAATATTATATATATAATAATATTATATTAATGTTTATCCCTTTATTACTATTTTACTAATTAATTCCTGTGATAATATTCTTCTAGTTTATTATTTTTTTACTATTCTACTGCTCTATTCCTTTGTTACTATTCTTCTGGCCTATTCCTGTATTATCATACTATTATTTTTTTTTATTTTTGCTTGAGAGACTTGCTTTAATTTTTTCCTGCAGAAAATACAGAAATTATTTGCATCCAGTTTTCAGTCCTAGCTGTTGGTTGATTTCTACATCTCAAGAAGCAATCCAACCTGTTTTAGATGCACATTACAAATCATGGAGATTCCTGTTTTTCACTTTTATTGTTTTACTGCGCTCCTGAAACATCTCTTCCAGCTAATCAGCTAATTAATAAATATTTCCTGGGTAGAAGTGGGTGCATTAAGGCAGGAAACATTAACATGTGCAGGGCAGGAAGCTCCAGGGCATATTTTACGACTATAATGGTAATTTATCCAACTACTAATTTAAACAAACTGCTTTTTATAACCATTCCCTAATCTGTGCATGTCCACAATTATTGTCCACTCCTTACTTATATCAGTTGATCTCGATCTTGTGGTGGTTGATAAAGGGATTTTAGATGTGTGACATTATATTTAAATCCTAGGAAACAGGAAGTAGTCATTGTCAACAAAGAAATTCCTGAATTATGTTATCTTTAGTTAGAAAAGCAAATAATGTATTATTTCTATTAAATGTCTAATATTTTGCCATCACAGGATGTACTGCATGTATTTATTTTTATATGTTAATATGTATTTTGTTATCTATATTAAAATATTGTCATATATTGTCATCCTATATCAATTCAAAAGTTTCAGTCTTTATTTATTTATTTTATTATTTATTATTTTAACATAATATGAAATGCCAGCTGCTGTTTCCACCATGCCAAAATTGCATGATGAACAGACTAAAAGAAATGATCCAAAATGACTAAGAGTCTTGTTACATTAATTTATGTCGACAGTAAAAACATCTTTCTTTGTTTTTGGAGATTTTTTGTTTTAACAGTGGCAATGCTCTTATGTAAAAGTTTATGTAGTTTACATTGGCGACAGATATGACTTATTTATCTGTATGCACCTCTTCCTCTGTAAACAAGTCTAGAGTGACAGTTCAGTAAACCAGCCATCTGTTTGTTATGCTGACATTTTGATGTTTGGGTCACAAACGCATTGTGCGATATTTACCCCAACCGGCGAGGGAGCGTCAAAGAACATGGACTTTAACAATATAATCTGACATGCTCTCTCGTTCCCAAAGCTAATTTCAGTTGTATGTGGAGACCCGAAGTCGATACCTTGTTGGGCTGGCTGGCTTATTTGCTGGTGGAGGGAAAAAAGTCAGCACCATTTCAGGAAATGTCATGGTCTGTTCATCTTTTTAGAGACTCAGTCCCCCTTGACTTGCTTGAGCTCACGAAGCGCCAGGGCCCAGACATGCTGCCTTATTTACAATACAAGTCTATTTCCAGGCTTCTTAAGTGTGTGTGCATTGACTAAAATGTAAATTTAAAGTTTTACACTTTATATAAAGCAGACAATGCTGTTTGTTTGGGATTCCTAGTTTTACTTTAATACCTTAAATTAATTCTATCAAGGTAATGAAGAATATTTATATGGCACTTACTGTTCATTTCATTATTTCATTTTTTATTGTAGTGTGTAAGTAAATAATAGTGCTCTATTAAAATGCACAAGCTCCACTGTGAGCATTGTGGCTTGCAGTTAAGCTTAGAAATGGAAAATAGGCATGACCTCAGCCCTCTCACTCACTCTGCATTGATGTAACCGAATTCGCAGAGAATGAACAGGGGCAAATTACTTTCCTACTTGAAATACAGTGGGGATTCAAAGAAGCATGTCACCTTCAGTGTGCTTACAATGGTGCTTCTCTTGAATTGAGAGCTCACCTGTTCCTACTGTGGCCCAGGCTCCTGTTGGCTAAGAGATTGGAAGGAGATTGTTCCTTTAAGATCAATTACTGCTCCATCTGACTGAATGGTGTCAGCCCATCAAGCTCAAAGAAGCTGAGGAAAGGAGACAGGTTTAAAAAGGAAGGTACTGATGACAGATGTGGGTACACGGCAAGCAGGTTTCTGCTGCCTATCCGAGACTGCAACATTCTAGAACGGGTCTGTTCTATCCCAGGAAGAAGCTGCGCAAAAAGTGTGCCTTTGAGGCAGCAGTTCAATCATTTATTTCAGTTCTCTATCAGATAGTTCTCTTTATTTTGCGCAGCAAATATTTTGAATATAGAAATGTAGAAAATAGAGCTTTATTGTTGCATGTACAATAAATTGCATTGTGAGAAGTAGATAATGATCTAATTATCACTATTTGTAATTGCCAAATCTAAAGCCCTGGGGCAGTGGCGCATACTCAACATAGGCTACATGAGATCTATGATAAGATATGAGGAACAATAATATTCACATTAGCAAAGATTCATGAGCCTTTTACAGAGGCAAAGTTCCCTTTAGCTACCCACAGACCCAATGAGAATATCCGTTGCAATCTCCTCTCGTTAGTCCAAAATAAGAATGTAGATATGCTGTAATCCAAAATGAATAATGATGATAGTACCCATCCGTGCTTATTATTGTAGCCATTACCAACTCAGAAGGCTGAGCCTCGCGGCGTTGATCACCCACCCCCTGAATACTAATATCACAATTTGGCAGTATTTAGTGCATGTCTAGGTAGGAGTCTGATGGTCTCACATAGTCAGATGATGTCAATCTGTAATAACATATCTTAAAAAACTCTTAGACCCATCCCTTACATAATTATGTCATATTTTATGGTGAAATATTTCATTTTTTAGCAGAACCCCCAGACCCCACAGTAGCCTGCTGTAAAAACCATAATTTACTGAGGAAAACTTTGAATGAAAGCAACAGCCTTAGTCAAAAGATATTTTTTATATAGTTACATATTTAGCTTTTTAAAACAAAGTGCATTAAAAATTTTGAATTATACATCATTCTTAATCCAGACAACAGAAAAGACATAGATGCAAGTTCTAGAACCTTGTCTTCTCTGCTGATCCAAGTTTTAAATAATTGTTTCCAATATCCAAAAAACAATTTGATTGCAGAAATGTGTATAGAATTAACCTAGTGTTTCAACATCAAATAACTAAGAAAATAGGAAGCTATAAACATTTTCCAGATAAATAGAGCTATATATGATTAAATGGGTGCTATATCTCAACACAAATTATGCAACATTGTGGTAAAATATTACGATTGTATTTTCTTTGTGCAGCTTCATATATGTAATGCACTGCATAACCTATTTTATAATTGTTTAATACATTGAATACATATTGAGTTTATTACTATGCATTGCATGCTGTGTAAGTGTTATTATTTGTAACATAAATCTTACCATTTGGCAATTGATTGCACCCTTTTAAAAAGTAGTGTCATGAGTGAAATATGATGGATGTTTATTGCACTTGCAAGTTGTTTTTTAAGATCTCAGCAAGTTAGTTTGTTTGATGTTCGTGTAACCTAAGCATCAGCTACAATGACTAGCTATTGTTAGCTAGCTAGCTGTGTTTTTAGTGTTGTCTACCTCTTCTGAATGGATGTTCCATGTTAAAGTGTAATGTATTTGTCTTTGTGTAAATGTTTCTGGGCATTTTCAAATATTTTGTCTTTTTATGAGGTTTCTGTAGATTTCAACAAGTAAAGCCTTTTAAAGACAGAAAGGTATTGGAGATTGAAGTATATGAAAGATTGGAGATTGGAGTCACAGAGTTACTTGCAAAGTAAATGAAATCACATTCAGGTGAACATGAATACACAGAACTATGTACTGTATGTATAAGTTGCGACTGCTCTAATACTACAGGGGAAGCTCTGCTTCCTCTAACATGTCTAAAATAAATGCTCAAATATTCACTGTAGTATTTATATTACTTTTAGAAACATGTTCAACTTCATGATGCACTCATTCATATTCAGCTATTAGATGCAATTTTCTTCACATACATTTCCATGGCAGCAAAGTGCATTAACACATATGGAAGAGCAGCTTTACTCCTATGAAGCTGCTTTTTTACTGCAGAGAAGCTAAATGGTTAATGGATAAATGTAGTGAAATCGTCACTTCCAGGGAAGCTCAGCTTCTATGGGAGTGAATGGAGCAGTGGGAGGACCAGGACACTGGGCTGATGAATGCTGATTGGACAAGCTGTCTAAAGGGTGGAACCCCCTTTTGATAGACAAGAATTTTTATGTAGCGAAGAGGTTTAGAGCTCAGTTATATGTGGATTTGCAAGCAAACTTATGAGACTAATTGTTGCACTTTGTGTGTTATTGGCCCCTAACCCTAACCCCGAGGGGAAGTTTTATTAACAATTTAACAAGAAAAGAATTTAGCAGAAAGAGTAGAGCTTGGGCGGAGGTCCCATGGCTGTGTGGGCGTGTCTCAACCGCGAGCCGCGTGCTCCTTGTTTACAAACAGTGCTGAGTGCTGCAGAGACTCAGGAGCTGTCCGAGGTGGTAATCTCCAACATGCTTTGAATCCCCTCGCTGGAACAGTCTCTGGTGGACCTTGTGACATAATATATATATATTCTTAACTTCAGAATTCATGTGCAAAAAATATAACACATATGATGCTGGCCTAAAATGAGCTTCCCATGTTTGAAGTACTAGCAGCTGCCACTGGTACATATAGTATGCAAGATAAGTGTGTCTGGGTTTTTTGAGGAATAGCAGGCATTTGCTGGTGTTGTTTATGTTGGCTTTACGTTTTTCTAACTTACCATGCTACTCTAATGCCTTTAATGGCATTTGAGTGTTTTCTTGAATGATGTGCAGAACTGAATCTTTATTTTTGAACAGGTTTCAACTAAGCTTCTTCTTCTTCTTCTTCTTTAAATGTGCTGTTCTCAAGCTGCATCTTGATATCAACTCATTAGATGAATGCAATGTTAAAAGAAACAATTTGAATTTCTTACTTCTAGAAGTAGCTAGGTAGCTAGTAAGAAATAGAACAGAAGATAACTACATAATATCATTCATTTTAAGACCTGTCAGAGTCATATTTATAACTTTTTCAACAATTCACTATTTTAAGACATTAAGGTGTTGTAGAATCCCTACTCTGCTAATGAAATAAGGTAATGTGCCAAAACCTGTGGTCAATGTCAGGTCTTAAGTGTGCACATAGGCATGTCAGTTACAATTTTTCTATAACTCAGTATCATGTTCAAGGTTAGACAGTCATCTTGAATATGGACCGTTACTCATGTCGTCTATTTAAGTGTGTAAAATGTTTCATCAGCTTAAGGCACCACAAACGCTATTGAGAGATATTACACACATTTTTGTGATGAAGCTGCTTCATTCCCCTGCAGCCCTGCATGTCTAGTCTGGTTAAATACAGTCATGTGGCCACATTATTCATGTATTCATTCAACACAACCTTTCGAGCAGTGTTATCATTTACTTTACAGTAGTATCTTTTTGTGTCTTTGGGGATGCTGTCATTTAATTGTTTTTTTTATAATGGCCTGTTCAGATCTTTGCCATACTCCAGTTGTTCAAAGATCAGTGACAGTATGGTCACCAGAGAGAAACAAGAGCATGAAAGAATAATCAGTAGCGATAATGTGATTGTTTTTCATTTTCAACATCTATTTTTTCTGTCTTGTTGCTATCCGGTGTTAACCAAAGGCAACAGTCAACCAAAGTTTCTTCCCAAGGTTTCTTCCTCCAACAGAAAAGTTTTCCTTACCTCTGTTGTCTTTTACTCATTAGTGGCTTGGACTTAGATTTTTTTGTAAAAAATAAAACTGAATTGAATTTAAGTTAATTGAATAGTGCTGTACTAGAATCGACATGGGCATTTTCCCATGTACAACTGGGCCAGGTTAAAAAACATTATTTTTTTAAATTATTATTTAGTTTGGTGGGAATCATTTTTTGGTGCATCATGCAAATGTGTCAGGTTCTAGAGATGCTGCAAGCTTTTATAATAGTGGAAGGCTCCTGGTCGTCCTTGTGAGTCTTTGTGGTTTTGATGACCCATTTTCTGATGTAATATTCTAATATAATAGTTTGCGTCTTTTTAATGAATGTTTAGATAGCAGCCTGACAGTTTCACTGATGCAGATCTCATTATGAAAACTTCCCTTACAAGCGTATGTCAACTTTTATAGAGTTATAATTGCATCTCATTTCTTCTTATTTGCTCACATAACTAATTTACCTTTCTATATCCATGTTTTAAAAGTGTTTAACACAATGGCTATTCTTTTTTTCAATGACATACTCTTGTATTTGCTACATACAGCATATATGTGGTTTCAGAAGTCCATCTCTGATAGAAATTGGTGTACGGCTTCTGGTGGCTTACAATCAAAGTTCTTAGAGGTCACTAATGGAGTCCAGCAGAGCTCCATATTGAGTCCAGGATTGTTCACCTTGTACATTAATGAAATTGGATCCCCTCTGCAGATTGCACTTTTATGCTAATGACACAGTCATTTGCGCTTTCTTTGTCAACCAGACCATGTATGACCTATGAAATGCTTTTAACACCATTCAGAATCTTTGGTGAACCTCAAATTGCTCCCGAGTGAGGGGAAAGACAAAACATATTTTATTCTTCTCAGCCTTTAACAAGCTCTCATATTTGAACTCTGAACACGAGTGTGTCTCCTCAAATACAAAACAGTACCTGCCTATTTGAATTGGCAGCAAATGCTTAAACATATAAAACAGCTTACAGCCTTTTTCCAATCCCTTTTCCCGAAGTCTCCACACACCCTGAAACATGAAAAATCCCAATTCAAAATGTCTCTCATATAAACTAAATCAATAAGACATGTTTGGAGTCCAGATTTACTTCTTTAGTTTAGTGCTAGGTAAAATCTAATGTGGTTAATACGCACTAAAAGTCACTATAATTGTTTCTGTATAAAAAATCACCAGTCCTTCTCTCAGCACCCACAAACCACAACCAGCTCTTTGTTCTGGTGGTGCAGACTTGTGGATGTGGTTTAACACATATGAATAGCTATGAAAATAAGCAAAAATTATTTAAAACCATTACAGGCAGCTATTTCAGACAATAACAAGGCTGCTCTTTATAAAGCTATTGTAAAGATGGTTGAACTGTCAAATTCAGCTACAACATCCACAAAATCTGATTCTGCACCAGCAGTCCTATTCCTGAAGTCTTAACATGCTGCCTACAAATTTATATTTTATTTATTTTATAGCTAAAAGTAATTCTTACTATTTAGTAAAACACATTGGCACATCTGTGCCACCTTGAGGAAGAGCTGGCTGTGGTTTGAGCAGGCTGAAAGTAGTCTTGCGGATATAAGATTTGTGTGACTATTGACTTACAGGGTTTGTTGGTGGTTTTAGATTCATAGCTCCAGTTTGGAGCAAATTCCGTTCTCCAGGCATATGTCGGCTAAGCTAATACCTCTAGGGTACATGGACAATTATGCAAATCTGATTTTCTGATAAACTACACCTTTAAATATCTCCCTTCCATTATGTAAAACACCTTTAAGATAACCCTTACAGTTTGCATGTAAATAAAAAAGAGTGCTGTGGCCTGCCACTATTAATGCACCTTTGCACTTGTGCTGATAATACAATCTAAAATCAGTTCTTCTGTGGTATTGCTTGAAAGAAACTTTATGGGCACTTTATTTCTACAAGTGTGGAGTCCTCCTCATTGATTTCAGTTGTAGATGTAGCACACTTCTAGTCGACTCCTCTAATTTACATCATTCATAATTTCTTTAGTAGTAGCTTATAAGCAGTAATGGTAGACAGCTTTCCTATAGTTTCAGGTACAACAGAGCTCTGTTCCTATTCCTACTTCTTTCCACAATGTATACAAAACTATTTTGGAGATGACACGACCATTCCAGCATGTATAAGACTTCTACATTTTCAAAAGCAATAAAGACCAAATTCAAAGTTCCTCCAGGTAACACCTTTTGTCTTAAGTCTCATTTATTGAGCTGAAATCAGCCTGACATACCGCATCATATACAGCGCCCTCCACAGTTATTGGCACCCCTGGTTATGATGTGTTCTTAATCTTCTAATTTTTTGCTGAAAAACATACCTGTATTTGCTGCATGATATAATAGTAATGCATTATTCAAAAGAACTGCTCGTGTGCCATCCCACATCATCTAATTACCGCCAGGAAAGATTGTAAAGGTTAGCAGGGCTGCCAAACACCTTGGCACTACATTAGACTAGATAACCTCAGCCTTAATCACCACACTATGGCCATTTAAAACAGTGCCAACAAAGGCTCTCAGTTAACTGTACCCTAAAGAATCTGTCTGCGCAACTACCATCTGTCCATGACCTCCTTTCAGTATAATTTAGGCAGGCTCATTATATAGAATAATCTATTTCTTCAACATGTGTTCTGTCTGAATAGTTGCATATTCTAATCTTCCTCACAGGTGCTAAATAATTGGTCTTCTTGTCCCAAATGTATTGGAACTTTTCAGCATTCATAACAAGGAAAGCACATGTTATGACCCAGAACATTCACAACACTGTTTGTTCACCCTGGTCCCTTGTGTATGTGGATGTAGGACACTTGCAAATAAGAGGGCTCACTTTAATAAAAGCTTTGTCCCCTGCAATATATGCACAATACACAGTTAGCCACTCTACAGCCTGTTTAAAGTATGTGGGTGACAATGGGGACACATGTTACAGTTTGTTTAAGGTAGTGCATGCATGTTTGCTGTTTGACATACAGTGCGATTTATGCATTGCCTTTTGTACACATATTTGAAGTGTTTAGCATTTTTGCTTGTGGTTATATGACTCACAAATGAAAGAATCAACAACATACTGTATATCTAGCTCTCCTGAGATATTAATTTAGCTTTACATTTGGTTTAGTCACTCTTTTGAATATACCGTCAGCTCCATAATTAATATCAGCCTCAGGAAATCATGACAATGTGTCTTTTTGGTTAATTAGTTCATCATCTCCTGGTACTTGATGTACATATTGCCACGAGTCATATCCTAACAAGATTCTCAGGGTCTCTAGACAAAAAAACTCCACATTCCAGATGCTCCATAGCCTTTGACAGTATGGAGAAGGTCTTTTCTGTAAACTGATCCTTCTTTAAAGGCCAACCCCACCTTAAAGGTTTTTTGGCTCAAAAGCTTTATTTATGACTAATGGGATCTAGTGAACACAGGTGCTCACATCTGTGACTCATCCATTTTTTTTTCTGGGCCATTTGTACTAACTAGGGTCATAGGAGATGCTGGAGCCTAAGGGTGAAGAGACACACAGTCACACCTAGGGTCAATTTAGCATCGGCAGTTTACAGTCACTGTGGATTGGAAGGAAACAAGAGCACCCAGCAGAACATGCAGACCTGACATTTATAGAACCTTGGTCAACCTTCTGACAAGCCTCCCAAATACGCCGCTGTTATCTTAATGACAGCTTTGTTGTTCTCCAACCATGATTCTGGGAGAAATTACCATGAAACTTAAAACTATTTATTAGTGTAATATAAAATGCATATATTTCAGGCATCTATTAAATTCTAATAATGCTCACTTTCTGAGTAAATTGTGAGTCTACATTTTCAAAAATGTTTTAAGGAAAGCCATGTTTTTATTTGCCATATTCTGTTTGTGGATAAAGACTCAGCATGTTTTCTCTGCATAATAAAGGTTACTAGACTCTGAAACTACAATGAATTCCATTTCTCACAAGTGAGCTTTCTTTGGACAAAAGTGTTTGGGTCATACACTCTTGATAAAAGCCAGTGTGGCCTCTTATTGAAACTGCTCATTCCCAGAGGGAGGATTTTCTTGTAGGTCCCACTCATATCAAAGCACATTTGCCATGTGTTGAAAAAGCATTTCACAGGTACTTCAGAGACTCGGTTGTAATTCTTTGAAGTATGCTAGAGGTGAGGCACGCCGATGCTCTGCATTACACTAATAGAACAGGAGGAGGGAAAAGTGGCGATATAGAGCAGAAACAGGGTGCGGATCAGCTGGTTTATAGTAGTAAAGGTGTAAATGGCTCTTTTTGTTTTGCCTCACTATCGGCAGTGGAGAGGAAGGGAGTGTTGAGCATGTGCTATTGTATGGCACACAAATTTAGATTTTAAAACAGTGTCATGGTATCAAAAACTCAAATATAAATAGCAAGTTTCATAATTAAGTGAAATCTCATTCAACTTTTTGATATTTCAAATTTTTTCTTTTTAGTTTTAACAGACTTGGCATATTATCTCCAGAATGTACTGTAGTAAGTAAAAGCAATGATGATCCAGCTTGGCTTGTAATGATTAAAAACAGGCACAGTATCACAGCAGGAGTTGGCATAATAGATAGTTTACACAAGCTACAAAAAATAAAATTACCCAAGCAATGAGATCCCTAGTGTATGGCTAGAGGTGAAAGTAATTCATTTATTAAGTCATGTTTATGCATTATGAAGGTGTGGTGAAGGCCTGCATGCGCATGCCAGATAAAAATTTGACCCATTCACTCTCACTGCAAATATTCTGTAATAAAAGCCTTGCAAATTCCATTCTGCTCACTGTTTTTTCAAAGAAAATTCACTTCAAATAGTACAAATGATGCATGGCTCACAGTTGGAGCCAAACACCACAGTTTAAAGGAAATAGTGGTGGATCAACCACATCCAAACATGGCTTCAGCAGATTGGTGTAGTGGTGTACTAAAAATAATCAGTGCATGACAGTTTAGTTCAATCAATTTTTACTGATCTCACATTTACAGAGAATAAAAGAAACACAAAAGCTTTTGAAAGATGGTCGTCCAGTTTAAGCTCCACACTCTTGGTTTGTATCAATAAAAAAAAGTATAAATAAAAGAGCCATCGGGGAACTGATTGTTGTCGGCAGCCCAGCTTCTCCTTCAGTGAAAAAAACTACATAAGGTTTTCAGAACCATTTTACTGACTTAGTTTGCTTTTCTTCAAAGCTTGAGTCAGATAAATTCACAAATTTGTATTTAATAAAAACAACTTCTATGTTAATGTGGTCTGGAATAGAACTGGAAGTGATTTACTCAGGGTGCTGTTTTTAAGTTACTTTAAACTTACAGCACAGTTCTTTTAGAGAACACAACCAGACTTTCCCAATCTCTGTCTGACTCGTCCCTTAAACTGGGACATATTAAACAGATGCTAATCTTTCAATGAACCTGCCTGGTTTTACTCAAACATACTAACCATACTCTACCCAATACAATGGAGGCATGAGACAGAAATAGATTGGTGGTCCCTCATCAGGGACAGGAAAGAATATGCTATTGTTCTTTCTCAATACCTTGTGCTTTAAGAAATGCCATTTTCAAGACTTTTTCAGGCTAAACCTACTGAACAATTTTCCCTAACCACAAAGTATGTTCTAGATTGTGCATGTTCAATTTTCTAGATATATAGTTTTTGTTTGCATTTCATTACAATGACTATGGAAACACATAGTAACACATAGTAAATGTTGCACACATAATCCCCATCTGCAATATTGCAATTACATTTACCGACATTTAAATGGGCTTGTTACTCTTTGTTACTTTGTGTTAAAATAAAATGATTAAAATCTTGACAACAGCAGTGTATCTGAAACACATCCATTCAAATATTTAAATATTTGCAGATTATGCCCATAAGTGACACAATAGACTAACTGTAGCTTAAATAGATTACTGACAATTTTATTTAGAACTTCCACAATTTTGCCTTCTACTTATCAAAAATGTTAAATATTTCCAAACAGGGCTTTTTAGATTGCTTTCTGTGCAAATCCCACTTTCTGTGGTTGAAAAGTCTCTGCCATCGTAACCACATGGTTGTTGTTTAATAAATAAAGTTTGACTTGAAAGTGAAAATAATTCCTGTGCATTCCTGTGCTCAATGGTTAGAGAAGTGAGTTTGTAACCGAAGGGTTGCAGGTTCGATTCTCGGAACCAGACAGCAGGCTGAAGTGCCCTTGAGCAAGGCACCTAACCCCCAACCACTCTGGATAAAAGCTAAGAGATAAGAGTGTCTGCCAAATGCTGTGCTGTACTGTACTGTAGGCCCATGCCCATACAATGCCCATGCCTATGTGTTTTAGATACAATGCTGTTGGCCCATGCCAGAACTCATCAGAAGCACAGTGCTGTGAGACACTTAAACCTTTGTTAATAATGGTTAATAGTGATAATGGCCATATAATGATAGAAGATAATAATTTCCTGTTGTCTTGTCACACACTTTGTCAGAGCGTCAGTAAAATAATATAATAATATATTAATTAATATGCATTAGTAAGAGACTTGCCAAAGTTACACAGTTATTTTGCATAGTACTTTTGAAACTAGTTACATACTACTTATTTGCACAACACCAATAGCTGTAAATGTTTTGAATTTCTATCATATTTTAGCATATATGCAGGATTTTTCCTGCAGACCTCATTTACATAGTTGCATTTGATTTTTTGACGTTTTCCATGCTTGCAGAATATAGATTCATGAATTACACAGGACTGTGTTGTATAATAGATGTTGTATAAAGATATTGATGACATTTTTGAATACTCACCACTTTAATGTTATGTTCAATGCAAGATCATGGTTAAATATTCTGTTATTTGCAAATATATTAAGTCGTAATCTTAAAACTGCATAGGACTTCAAACTTTTTGGCACACAGATGTTTTGAATCTTTAGCTTATATATAGGATATCTAAGTTTTTTAATGACATGCCACATGACATCTGGAAGGGGCAACATACTTTCACTAGGCAGTGTAACAACATTTGTAGTACTTTTTGTATCTTGTTCAAACAGCTTATGTACAAATGGCCCATTTGTGCTGAAATGTGAGTGTGCTGTTTAAAATGGAATAGACATCATTTTGTATTTTTGATTTTTTTGTAGACCTTCAAATGTGTTGAAAATTCCACTCACTTCAATGGTGGTGTGACTGGAAATGCTCCCACTTGATGAAACAGCATGCAATTTTGTATTGATAGCCCACTCTTGTCTCTTTTCCATCTGTTTTCTTCATTCATATTCTACATGTGCAGCTTTAAAGATAGACCCTCCAAAGATGGTATGAAGACTCTTTGGCTTTTATCTTTTGATAAACTGTCTTTCGTTTTCTCCTTCTGCAGTTTTCAGGAATTACAAACCTACTAGGTGTATGGCTTCAGGCTTTTCCTTTCTTCCTTTGCATTGTCCCTCTCTTGTTAGACCTTAATCCATTTCACTACTTCTTCATTTTTTGCACTTAAGATGCAATATTGATTTTTGTGCCTATACTTTCCTGTTTCTTTTTCATCGCTCCATCCCATTAACATCTCATCTTTGCTTCACTGCAGTTCTTGGCATTCCAGCTATGCACTGCATATTTGTTTATTTATTTACATCCATATTAGCCTGTTTCGTGTTTTCCTTTACCATTTTAATACAGTTCGACTCTGTAATACTCTGACTCTGACTTAACAAACTAATCTACAATTTCAGCTTTGTCAGACTATTTAACATTAGCTTTAGGCCAGTTAACATTTAAAATATTAAACATAATTAAATAGCAAGTGTACAGTCCGAGTCAGCTTTAGTAAAACACACCTACACTTACACAAAATAAAGCCTGAGTTTCCACCCATCATTTAAGTTCATTTTCTTCATGAAAGTTTGTCTCTTGAGATGGCTAAGAATTAAAATGCACTGCAAACTACCAAATTCAACCACATAGCATGGCAGCAGTTCATCAGAATGCAGCTCCTTCATTCAGCATGTTGAAAAGAGACATGTGGGAGCTTATACTCATTCCTTCCGACCTTGGGAGCCCATAGCAACCTTTCATATTCAAGATACACAGAGAGGGAGGGGATGTGAAAGAGAAATAGGCAAAAAAACAGTTTTCTGTGAGTAGCTGTGAACGAACACTGAAGAGGTAAAGCTAAAATGCTGCAGTGCCCATACCGGTAGAGGAACATCTGACATGCTTTCTATCTTTTTGTCACTATCTTCTTTTTTTCCTCTAGGGAACAACTCATTGGAGGACAAAGCTCTTTGGTCTCAGAGACAGACCCCTGTTCATCTTCTTTGGAAAAAAGATTGAAAATCCCATGGATCAATGACTTATGGTTATTCTTGAAGCTCACTTAAGAGGTATCAATCATCATGGCTGGAGAAAGACAAGTGTGACATGTTCTAGAAGATCTACCTGGTACATGCTCAAGTTGACTGACCTAAAATGAACCTCAAAAGACACTGTTACCTCCAAAAGCTCTTGTATTGACCACCTCCTAATTAAGTAAGAAACTCTTCTGATAAAAAAAAACAAAACTTGAAATGTCTCCTTCCTTGGTCAACATGAGTGAGAGGATCCATTTTAGTTTGTGTTTGCTGATTGTGCTCTGTCTCTCCTCACTGACATTGGCAGCGAAACCCAAAGGCCCAGGCCATACACATCTGAACTCCATCCGTATTGATGGAGACATATCTCTAGGGGGTCTGTTTCCAGTTCATGCACGAGGCCACAATGGTAAGCCCTGTGGGGAGCTAAAAAAAGAGAAAGGCATTCATCGTCTGGAGGCCATGCTTTTTGCTCTGGACCGCATCAACAATGATCACGAGCTACTCCCCAACATCAGTCTGGGGGCCCGAATTCTGGACACCTGCTCACGGGATACTCACGCTCTTGAGCAGTCTCTTACTTTCGTCCAGGCTCTCATAGAGAAGGACGGGACAGATGTGAAGTGTCAGGGTGGTGGGTCACCCATCATCACTAAGCCGGAAAGAGTTGTAGCGGTGATTGGCGCCTCCTCCAGCTCAGTGTCCATCATGGTGGCAAACATCCTCCGCCTGTTTAAGGTAAGCACCATGCTGAGGTCATGCTGCTGTGCACTTGAAAACGACTCAATCATTTAATTGGCTTGAAGGCTGGAAAATTAGATCTCAGTCATACTTTCATTACCTTTATATTGTAATCATATTCTAATTGCATGCTAATTGAATGCTTCATTTACTTATTTCAGGCAGACCAGATTGTCATAACTTCATTATTACTCTAATGCTAATTAAATAATTAACTGAACATGGATGGCACATTAAATATTATTATTATTGAATAATTATACTCCCTCTGATTCAGAACACCAACCCTTATGTATTGTTTGGGTCAAATTTGACATGTTTTAACTTTTAAAGGCAGTGAAACTACACTAAATATGACAATGGGTAACTCAAAAGTAGCAACAAGTGAAACAAAAAAATGTAACTCACACACTGACCAGTGTTTGTTCTGACCAGTATTTATGGAATGAATTGTCAAGGTGACTAGGACAGTACAGCAATTTAGTGCACGTCACTTTTTTTTCAGGAACACTTTTCAAACTTTTGAATAAAAGAAATTAAACTATAAGAATTTTTTAAAATGTAATGGTTTGTGCAAAGTAATGATTGCATGAAAAACTGCTTATATACTGTAGCCCATCCATAGATGCGTAATTTCTATGTAATCATTTGAATTATAAGGCCACAGTGTTTAAAATCCCAAGCAATATTTCAGTGCCTGTCACATTCATACCAGCTGCCATATTGGTGTCACTCTTTGTTTAGACCACACAAATACTATCTGGTCAGTGTGCTCCTGTCCTGTGGTGCTCCTTCTCTATTAATAGATTGAGCAATGCTTATAAATTGTGAACTAACAGATGGATTACACTCAGTACAATAACTGTAAACATGTAAAATGCACCTTTAAATAAGAGTTTGTTCTGATAATTTGTGATAAGATCGTATATTAGTTCAAATATTGACAGAAAGCAATTGTGGAGTCCACCAGTTCTCTCCAAAGCTGTTGGATTTAAATTAAATTTTAAAATGAACAAGTGTCTCTTCTTTTATTTTTTCACCCTTTTCATTTTGCAACATAATTTCATCTCCATTTTAATATGTTTTTCTTGATACTTTATCATTTGGAGACTTTTTGATTTAGCAAGTGGTGTTTTCATTTTTCCATTTCGAGATCCAGCATTTCCCAACATATGTGCTCTTTGTTTTGAAGGGTAATATTTCAGTTTGATGAATGTTAAACAGCACATTTCTGATGAACACTTGAGGGGAAAAAACAGGAATATGCAAATAAGCAATGAATTTAGCCAACGCATAAAATACAGACACAGGCGACAAAAAGGAATGTGAATAAAGCTTCACATAAAAAGCTTCACTTCTTCAGATTAAGTGCCTTTTGGTCTGGTCTCAGTATGAATAATTCTTTAAATTTTGGATTACCAGTTTATCAGGCTCACATATCAAGCTAAGATGTTCTTAAGCAGTTTGAGAGATACAGTCATTTGAAAAAGTTAGGACACCCCATTTAATGTTTCGTTTTTTATTAAGAAATGTTCCCATATTTATGTTGTTTTTTAAACAAGAGAATGTCATCATGATTTATTCATTAAACAAAATATATCAACTAACATATATATTTTAAGTGTGAAAGAATTTAGGACACCCTACTAGTATTACCCCCTGAGATAACACAAAGAGACGGTCTGAGGAAAGTTGACCTCACTCCTCAATGCAGAATTCTTTAAGCTGTGAAATGTTTGAGGGGTACAACAAAAATAATACAATTTATGTCAAAAGTCTTGTTTTGTTCAGCAAATTTGGTCAGATTTGTCACTGTACTTTTTAATCAAGGTAGAAAGCAACTGGTATTAATATAAAATATGTAATCCCATAGTACATGACCGTTGTATTTGCTTGCCAATGTGTACATATCTGTGATAATTCTCTTAGTCTTCATTACTACTTCAGGGAAACAATGTGTGACCCCCTGAAACCATCATACTGATGAAGTAACAAGCTCCTACTCCTTGTGGATATGTTCTGAAGGTTCACTACCCAGTTGAGGGCACTCCAAAGCTAGGGGTAGGGCTTAAGAGAAAGGAATTGGGATTGGGAATTGGGAGTTGTGCCATAGTTGATGTCACTTTGTGTGGAGTAAATTAGCTGGCTGCACATTTATTTGTTCATTTGGCTTGCCAGGAATGTTTGGAATCGTTTAAAACCTCTCCTTCTGGAACCACATCTGTCATCAAGTTTATTGCTCCAGCAACCCCCTCCCCCAGAGTAAAGGGAAAAAAGACAATAGCTTCCTCTCACAATTTCAATGGGCTCTCCTTGGTTACATAACCAAATTTTGTTTGCAGTCGAGGATCAGAAATTCACCTGTTCACAGCACAGGCCTATGAATAATGGACAAGTCTCTGCTTAACTGCTCATACTATCATCTGCTGGCCTAGAGTCAGCGCTCTTGATCTGAACTCGTTCCACAGCTCGTGCTACCCAGAGACAGCTGCTCAACAGTAAATGGATATTTACTGAGCTACGCAGTGCCATTCATCAGAGGAAGAGGTGTGATCAAAGACAGATCACAGGCAGGGGGAATATGGCGGCATTGTGGCGGTGATGACAGGTCTTGGGTGTAAATGCTGCGATAAGCACATTTAAAGCTCCCAGCGAAAACACTGACATTGCTGAGGGCAAGTTGAGAGCCATAACGAGGATACTGGGTGCTATCCTGATACAAATACATATACACCCTGGGGGGTGTAACAATATGCTACGTCTTTCTGTATGTGTATCTATTTAGTGCTCAAAATATAACATTTGTATCTGTATTTGAAGCAACAGTAGCTATGGTGTAAAAATAAAACTAGGTGTGGCCTCTATTAGAAGTGTGCTTAATGCATTGTCTTAATAAGGTGGGACATTTTGAAAGACTACAGTCTATTAGGCTATTTTTATTGTCACTAGACTATTACAGAAGGAAGCCAGCTAGCTAACATTACAACAATATGATTTACTCGTTAAATCACCACACAATTTGATTGGCTACTTGAATTGGTAGTTAATGATCTGATTGGCTAGATGAATTTACCCTCCTGCATTTTTCAAACCTGCAATTGAATTTTCTAGCTGAAATTTAAATCCTGCTTTCCTATTGGTTTTATATATTTTCACTGCAGTACTCCTAATGGGCAATGTTCACTCCTGCACTCTGATTAGCTAGTTGAGCTTCCGCCTCTGCTTTTAGAGTGGGATACTGAATTCCCGCTCCTGCACTCTGATTGGTCGGCTTGAATCATCAGTTTTGCTCTCTTGTTGGCTTGAGGAATTTTTAGTCCTGCCACTTGATTGTCTGGTTGAATTTTCCTCCATACATCAGGTAAAGCTGCCCATGCAGGAACAGAGGGGCTTACCAAGGTTTGTCTGGCAGACCGTCAGCATTTATTTTTGTGAATATTATGAGGAACAACAAAAAGCTTTCAGTGAATTAAAAATAAACCCATTATTCCGCTTCATCCCCATGGACTTTAGTACAGAATATTTGAAATGACCTCACTGTGAGAACCCATCTCCCTGTAAAGTCATCTGAATTTAATGAACCCCTGAAGAGTAAGATCTGTCCATCTCTGTCCAGGTTAGATGATTTCACAATATGTGGCATTAATATCCCAAATTTAACATTTCAAAAGGGACTTATGTCAGTTGTGGTAGATGACATGCTGGGAAATTAAAGGCTATATTATGATTGTACTGTATGTTTTACATTTATCACATTCCAGCATAATGCTGTAATTATTTTTCTCTGAAATAAGTTCAGCTGCTTATTCTCCCATCATATAATAACGTCATTATTTGAAGTTGTCAAGGTGACATTAAAATAGTAAACCGTTTAGTGAACATACTTTTAATTTTGTACCTTATCTGAATTGAAGGGTCACTTTCACTTTTAATTTCATTTAATTGAATCGTTTTCCTTCAGAGTAGCTCTGCTGCACTCGAGTCAAGGATTTGAGTGCTATTCCAACCACTGCCTATCACTGAAAATAAATGACTCCGTTCTTCCTCAATAATGTTTTCTTCTAATCATCAGCGTGCCACCCATCCCATTCTTATCAATCCCAAACACTCTCCTCCCTGTTCAGAGGGCTTTTGTGACTGGAGGCCCAGAATGGCACAGCAAGTGCAGAGTTGGAGTTAATGTACCACTTTTACAATCCACTTAGAGAATGGCTTCAGCCCTGACCCAGCCACTACACATCAAAGAACTTACAAGAAAAGGGGAGTCAGGGGGTTGGGGGTGTTGTATTAATCGTATACTGGTTAGATTGGAAAAACCTCCTATAGGCCATTAGACTAAAAGAATGCACCAGCATTTGTATGGATTAAACAGTAAAGCTGTAAAAAGTGCTGGTGTCTCGCTGCGTTCCATTTAAGGAACTACACCGTGTTTTTTGTGGAAGACAGACGGTGGATTTGCAGATCAGCGAAATGCACTTCACTTCCAGACAGCCTGAGTGGATTTAATGCAGCTTCATCAGATTCAGCCATGGCCCCACGCAAATACAGAAAGTGAAACATCTCACAGAACGACAACGAATGCCTGCCAGCAGACGGTCTGGTCACACTCATATAAACATGGAGACACACAGATACACACACACAGTGGTGCGCGCCACCTGCATGCCACCAAGAAGGCTGAAGGAAAAGCTGGCTGCTCAGCACCTAGCTTCATGTGGACAAGCGTCCGGAGCTTTGCCTGATTAATATTTCACATTGCTGGTTATGTAACAGCAGCTGGGGGCCTCTGAACTGCAGCTCTCCCACTCCTATGTGTTGAACTCATCAAAAATCATAACCACAGAGAGAGGCTGCAGAGAAAAGGCTAATACATTTTTAGGGAAGAGGCATGCTGCGATGCTTTCATTATTCATCTCATCTGGCACAGGCCCTCAGTCAAACTTAAAGCACTAATAAAGTTTACAGCCATGTCCTCCTCCAGCTCGCCTCTTTATGTCTTACTGAAATGCCGGCTCTGTGATTGCCCACTAAATTTCTGTTACAGTTCACGGAGGATTTTGGATGTGCGCAATATTTAGCGTTATTTTCCTGCTCGCCATAATTAAAATGCTGCGACTGTGCCGCTTCTCCTCGCAGTCAGGAGTGTCACAAAACAACTCCGTTTTCTCAGAAATAATGAAAACAGCCTGTAATATTCTAACGTCCTGGCATGCCATCAATAGTGCTATAATGTGTGTGCCTCCCAGCATGGATGGCTGGGGAGAAAGTGATAAATCACAAAACTGGGCCGGGCACGAAGTTTCATAAATAAACGATGGCAGCCCTCATTTTCCAGGGTAATATTGATTAGAGAGTTTATTTGCAGTTTTCCTAGTACGTCTTCTGTAGTACTCACATCCTGCTATTTATGCATACAGTCGAATGGAAAAGTTTGGGCGTCCCTGATCGAAATATATGTTGATTTAGGCAAGGAAGTATAAATAAACACAATTATTGTTTATTCACTCAAATTAACATACTGGACAAACATTTAATATGTGCACACAGTGTCCTGCATAATGTGCTTTAATTTATTTGAAATTTTAGTTTCACCATATACAAATGAGATTTTTAAACACGTTTTATGCATAGTCCCCTTCAGGGCACCATAATGTTTGGGACAAAGTAATGTTAGTTATATTAAAGCAGCCATGCATTGTACTTTATTGCATGTGCATTGACTGCTTGAAGTCTGCAATTCATAGGCATCACCAGGTGCTGGCCATCCTGTTTTTGTAGTTTGTGTCTTAAAGTGTATCTCTTTTCATGAAGTTATCTGCAGATTGTAGTCTGTGACAAAGACATACCTGCCTTTTTCAAATCTGTTGACAGGAGTTAGGATTCTTCCTTATAGTGAGGATTCTTTTGTCATCAACAGTGGAGGTCTACCTTGCCCTACCAGTCCATGTGATTTCAGAGCTCACTAGTGAATTCTTTCTTCTTAATGATATTCTAAACACTTATTAATTTTAATAATCCTAAGGTTTGACTGATGGTTTTATTATTGTTTTTTTGTTTTCTCATAACAGCTTCCTTGACTTTCATTTGCACAGCTTTTCTCCTCCTCTCTGCAGACTCTAAATGGTAGAAGCACACCTGAGAAATCACAAACACTTGAGAAGTCAATTGTCCCAAACACAATGGTGCCTTGAAATGAGGCAGGCTGGTATAAAATGCTGGTGTTAAATGCTAAATTAAAATCTGGGATATTCATTTTAATCATGTCTAAATTGTTTGATTAAATATTTTTACTGATAAACAGAAGAGTAAATTTTAGAAAATCTGCTTTTGTTTCAAACATTATGGAGAGCACTGTACATATGGGCTGTGGAAGTTAGCTTGATTAATACAAACCTACACAAATAGTGCCATTTTTGCATTTTCTATTTGGCCCTGTGACTCATCTGTTGTTCATGTTGAATCTTGACTGTGCACATCATCTCATGGCCTTTAGGCAGTTAATCAGTGAATGATGGAGAAAGATCTCTTGAAGGGATATGAGAAGTATGAAAGGTTTCTTGAAGGGGAATTTCATTTAAATCTTTAGCAAATTCTCACTTGACCAAACTAATTTGTTTAGTTGTCACCATAGAACATCCAGCCTAAGGTATCACATGCAAGCCAAGCACACATTTAGTAGCCAAAGCCTGAGCTCTGGCAAAGTACGACAGACTACACTGGACAGTATTTGACAACAAACAATGGATCAATCAGCTTCCAGTAAATCAATGGTAGCAATTGCTTAATGGAGCCACAGCATTCAGGCCAATCAACATAGTAGAGGACAAGGGTCTGTGGACACCATTTGGATTGCTTCCAATGAATAAAATTCCCTTTTCTCTTGTCCCACATGTTTTTAACATGAAAAGTACATTTAGTATGAAACATATTCACCCTTTTAAACATATTATTTCACCTAAAAATCCTTATTTGGCCTAAAATTGGAACAGATTTTAAAAACTAAAATGACTAATCATGGTTAACATTATTGTTAATATGTCCATACATTATGAGTAATAAAATGGAATGACACAGGGAGAAAGTATTGAACACATGAAGAAAGGAAAGTGCAAAAAGGCACGGAAAGTCATGACACTGGCTGAAATCTATCAGTAATTAGAAAGCAATCCTGACAATAATATCAGCTTGTTCAATCCTATATAAAGGTGTTTCATTACCAAGGGGTCACATAAAGCAAAGACCTTTCTAAAGGCCTTCATAACCTTATTTTTGGAAAACATAATGATGATGTTGGTTACAGAAGAATTTTTAAACTACTGAAGGTTGCATTGAGAAATGTTGGGACCTTAATCCAGAAATGGAAAGAACATTGTTTCACCATAAAATAGACACAACCCGGTGCTCCCCACAAAATTTCAGACAGAGAAGTGAAAAGAAGAGTTGTCCATGAACCAAGGACTACTAGCTCCATAGCACCTTTAGAAATACATTTGCTTAGAAAATAAATGACATGTTCATTACTCATTTTACCTCCTGTATATACAGTGGCTTTTCCTGATTTCCTTTTTGTTTCCATGTCTGTCACACTTAAATGTTTCAGATCATCAAACTAATTAAATATTAGTCAAAGACAACACAAGTAAATGCAAAAAGCATTTTTAAGTGAAGGATTTTATTATTAAGGGAGAAAAAACCCCCCAAAACTACATGACCCTGTGTGACAAAGTGATTGCCTCACCTGAACCTAATAACTGGTTGGGCCACCCATAGCAACAACAACTGCAATTTGTGATACAGCACTGTTGAGGAATTTTGGCCCACTCATCTCTGCAGAATTGCTGTAGTTCAGACACATTGGAGGGTTTTTGTGCATGAACCATCTTTTCAAGGTCATGCCACAGCATCTCAATAGGATTCAGGTCAGGACTTTGACTAGGCCACTCCAAAGTCTTTATTTTGTTTTTCTTCAGCCAATCAGAGGTGGACTTGCTGGTATGTCATCATTGTTCTACTGCAGAACCCAAGTTTATTTCAGCTTGAGGTCACAAACAGATGGCAGGACATTCTCCTTCGGGAGATTTTGGTAGACAGCAGAATTCATGGTTCCATTTATCACATCAAGTCTTCCAGATCATGAAGCAGTAAAACAGCCTCAGACCATCACACTACCACCACCATGTTTTACTGTTGGTATGATGTATGCTGTTACTTCTTCGCCAGATGTAAAGGGACACACACCTTCCAAAAATTTAAACTTTTGTCTTAGGGTTAGTCCACAGAATATTTATTAAGTCTTGGGGATCATCAAGCTGTTTTCTGGCAAAACTGAGACGAGCCTTAATGTTCTTTTTGCTCAGCAGTGTTTTTTGTTTTGGCACTCTGCCATGTAGGCCATGTTTGCTCAGGCTTATGGAGGCAAATGAGGCCTGAAGTTCCTTGGATGTTGTTGTGGTAAAATGCCATTTTAAAGGTATTCCCTGTAGTGTGTAATTATTTTCACTTATATCAATTTCAGCAAAATTGAAAACATTTTTTTTTGTAAATGATATAGCATTTGCTTGGAGCACTCATCCACACTGCTTCTTTGTCTTTAGGGTGGACAGGAATGTTCCCTTCTGGACAGCAAGAGCATAGTTTAAATTCCAAACCAGGAACCAGATCTTTCTCAAGATAACTTTAACTGACTTTGTAATCAGTAATCAATGCATATTCAGGACATTCATGCAGTGGAGAATCTTTTTGGTGTAATATATTTCTCTAGTCAGTGAACAGCAGCTCAGAATCAGTTCTGTCTACACAAGAATCCCACTTTTTCGCTCCTTTTTGCCACATAAGCAGTTTGTAAGTATAGTTGACCACTAATGTTTGTTTGAGAGAGACATCACTGCTCAGTCTGCTTCCACCGCTGTTAACCCCATGGTCAGTAGGGACAAGAGGAAGCTTTCACTGTTGAGTGCACTTTTTACACCCTGAGTGGGCAAGCGCAGACTACAGCAATGTTACTTCCTTTGGCCTTGAAACCTTTCAGGGTCTTGCCAGAGATTGAGAGTGGTTGTTCTACTTCTCACTCTGCTTGTTTATACATTCACTTGTGAGTAATAAAAAGCCTTGGTGGGCTACAGTTAGTCAAGTGGGTTGGAATAACAAGTCACAAGCACTTAGTCCTCGACGGACCTGTTTGCCTCTCTGTCTCCGCGTGACTGGCTCACCTCACATTTAAGAGGGTCTCTTCTAAACATTTTACTATGAGAAGTGAGAGGGTAATCATAAAAACATAAGGCATGTACTTTCAGCATTAAAATTCTTTTCATTACAATGTGATATTTTATTTAGACCCCAGGAACTAACCTCCACCCAGGACGGTCAGACTATAAAATAAATTGAAAGGGGCATTTTTTACTAGTCTTTTCAAATGTCTCTTGTCTTTTATTGTAATTCAAGTATTTAGACTGCAAGAACAAAGAAAACATTTTAAATATTGTATTATTAAATTGCTGCAATGCAGTATGAGTATTAACAGCATGTGACAATATTACTATGACTATTTCACTTCTTCCTATATGCAAACTATGTATGTTTGTAGGGTCTCTTACCCCCTATGGTAAGAATGAAATATTTTATTGTTATTTATGAAATAAGCCTATTATACATATCTGAAGAGCTTAGAGGTGCAGGGTATCCAAACAGATCTAAGTATTTTGTGGTAATCACAAAGTCAAGTATAAGAACAATGGCCTATTATTTTTCTGTCATCCATATGGATGAAAATAACATTGTACAGTGGACGTTGCAGCAGCAGATGCGACAGGATTGCTTCCAAGCGTCATTACCCTGTGAGTGGAAAATGGAGAGGAAAAAAAGAGATGACTGTGAGATATGACTGAGATGCAGGTAGCTACATGTTGCATAACTCATATGTCATCTTGTGTCATTAAAATGTGACCAAAAAATAAAAAATGGTTTAAAATGGAATGGTTTGAAATGAAACGGTTCATACTCCATATGTTGTATTAAATTATCTATCACAAATATGGAACTGAATGCAAAATGTAGATACATTTGTTTGTGTGATTTCATTGTGTCAACGATACAATGAACTTTATCAATATAATATACAGTAATGTGTATTTTGTAATGTGCAAGTCGCTGTTGTGACCTAATTAGTGCTTTGTATAGGGTGCTTTCTTATTATGACATTGTTGATGACTCTGCCTTAGGAAAATGTGGAAAAGTTGTAAAAGATAAAAATAAGATTTTATCACTAGAAACAGTATGTAAACTACTGGTTAGAACATTTAACATCACTCTGCAGGGTTTGTTTTGATAGGTTTGGTACATTAATTGGAACTAGTATGAATTTCAAATTCTGATACAGGCATCTTGGTGACATGAATTTGTTATACAAAGGGAATTAATGTTAGTTATTATTTATCATTGTTTTGGCATTCTATTGAAAATAAAGTCATGAATGGGGTCATTTCTGTAGGTCTGTAGTTTTCCAGCAGCTTTATTGGTCACACACACAGCTGTAGAAGTAGAATCTGTAGTGAAATGTACCCAGCTATTTGACTGATTTGTTATATTTTCCCCTTCCTAAGTGCTAAATGATACTTCAAGTGTGTTTCTAAAAGCAATAGAACAGCTGGTTGTTAAAATATGTATTCACTCAGAATAATTATGTTTGATTCATTACAGTGTCATTTGGTTTATTAATATTAGCGACTGGTTATGCTGTTGATTTTTCTTGCATTTTAAACAGATATTTATTGACATTTAATATGGATCACTGAAGGTGCTCAGAATGGCAATTGTTTAAATGTGTGTACTGTGGAAATAACAGTCGATCAGAACTGCTCCGGATGCACTGGATTGTTTCAAACTAAAGCCAGAATGAAAACATGTAAAGCAATTTAACTTTGCATTCAGTAAAACAGTGAGAACCTGTAATTAATGATCTTCTGTAACTAGAATTAAATATTAACGTTAATATGAACTTTATTACTATAATAGCTCACCTTACAGGGCAGCACTGTTGCCTTGTAAGGAGGCTCAGGGTTCAGTTTGTGGGAAGGGTCCTTTCCAGCATTCATCATTGACACCCACTCCTGGCTGTGTGGGTTTCTGCCAGGAACTCAGGTTACCTGCCACAGTCCTAAGACATGTGTATCAGGTGGATTGGGGATGCTAAATCACCCAAGATGTGAGTAAATGTGTGTTTGTCCAGGACTGGCAACCTGCCCAGGGTGTGTCTGCACTTTTTCCTCTATGAGCAGTAGTGTAGCAGCATGTCCTCTCATACCCTGTTTAAAATAAACTGAAGCTATGAATAGTAATTAAAATCAGCAAGTAGTTTTTGTTTTCAACTCAAGTGTTTTAATATTTTCAGCTTGTCAGGACAATCTACAGAACTGAGAACTATAGAAATGATTTACTTAGATTCAAGATGTTTATTTATCACATGTCTAGTTACACACATACTGTACAACTAGCAGTGAAATGCATCCTAATCTACTCCAGACTGTGCAAGAATAAACTATAATTAAAGAATATTAGGCTAAAAACTTAACACTAAAGTAAAACTTAACCAACTTAACTTAAAACTTAAAACCTTAAACTTAAGAAATAAAATTGTATTTAAACTAGTTTGTCACACATACGTAGGAAAAGTAGATATATAAGAAATTAAGCAGCTATAATGCAAGCAGTTAGAAAAGAAACGGTCCAGGACAACCAGAGGTGCAAACATCAGGAAGTGGATAATACTGATAGAAACTGTGCATATTTTAAAAATATTTATCTTTGGCAAAACAGATCCTTTTATCCTAAAAGTAATACTTGAATTTCAGACGGGCTCACCAGTAGGTGTGCATTTCAGTGAATCTGGGAAGCCTTTTAGTTCACCCCTCACTCCATTCACCACTCTCCCCCAGGTGAGTTCTTTGCTAGGCCACATCCTCATTTTAGGCTCGTTTTTGTTGGTAGAGAAGCTGACATATGTGCCCCCACCCTTCCTTTTACCCCTTTCAGAGCAGCCTGTTCATGTGTGGACTCCAGCAAAGTCTCTCCAACAGAGCTGCTAGAATTCTTTGAAGATTTTTTGAAGTTGCAAAGCCGCTCATTCCTTCCTGCCTAAGGGTGGGCAGAGATCGACATTGCGTTCTGGTAACCCCAGCAGAGGAGCAGTATAGGAGCGAGAGTCTCCCCATTAAAATCCAGTGAAACATAGCAAAGGATTCTTGGTAAATTGAATGATTTAAAGCAAAACAGTTGACCTATATTTTTTGCATCACTGTATTCTTTCATTTATGAGTAAATTTCCCCAAGGCTCACAAAACATGAAAATAGTATTTGCCTTTTTATATCTATTTTTTGTTCAATAAGATAGATGGTGCCATATAAGCATATTCTCAAGTGGTGTTTACATCCAGTCAAAGGCTCAAATCATTGGTAGGTTTATATTAACTTCCTAATACAACCCTCTTAGATGGCCCACTACATTTTGAAAACTAAAGTTGCCAAAACAAGACTCTCTGGTGTGATGCCAAAGATATTTCTTCACAGTTGTACATCTCATTTACTGAGAACTATGCATTTTATAAAATTAATCTTGTAAAAGTTGGAAAAAAAGTGGTTTAACTCCAATCTGAAAAGAAGAACGAGTTGTATATGACAGTAAATATGCTCTTTAAAAAGCCAGTATCATAACTACATATTTTCAGAAGTCAAGTATGTCGTAAGTCGAGGACCATCTGTATACTTAAAATGTTTGTAGATTCCCCATATCATACTATACCACCAAAATCACATGGTTGAAGACTAGACTGCCATCAGACAGTTCAAACATATGGAGAAGAGTGCTTGCAGCCATTCTATTAAATCAGCTAACAGACACTCACACTGGCAGACATTGGTATGAGTGGGGAGAGGGAGTGTTTCCCAGAGACAGTCAGCTGTGCTGTCTTAGACACCCAGCCACAGATACATAGCCATGGCATCACTGGATACCAAGCTTGTGATTTCCCAGTGATGGGGGCAATGTGTTTTACTGCAAACATTGGCTTTTAAATAAGTAAAAAATAAAAATAGGATAATGCTTTGTGAAACCTTTACAATGTCTTGTATTTCTGCATAAATATACATAAAACTTTATGCAATTTTAACCCAAAAAGTAAATTAAGATAATCTAAATAAACAAATTAAACAAATATACCATCAGTAGTTGATTATTTATTGAGAAAAAATGATCCAATATGACATGTCTGTGAGTGGGAGAAGTATGTAAAGCAGCTGTTTTAAATGTCAAATTAGAGTCAGGTGTTTTAAACTATGGGAAATCTGGTACGAATGGGTGTGGATGAGACCAATATACCATACACTAAAAACAAATGTTCACATACTTTTGCCACTTACAGATATGCGATTTTGGATCATTTCCCTCAGTAAATACATGGTCAATTATAAATGTTTTGTCTAATGTGTCTACTTAGATCTTTATCTCTTTTTTAATTTTAGAACTTGTATGAAAATGTTTTAGAATGTTTTAGATTATCAGATTATAATGATACAGAAATATAAACATTTCTAAAGGGATCACAATCAAAATAAATGTATTTAAAAATATTTAAAAATTTCAACAAGAAATAAATGCTACTGTTATATCAATTAACACTAATTTAGATTTGTAACTAAGCAGTTAATTAAGTTAATTAATTAAATTATAAAATTCAACAGAAGTCTTTCCAATTGCAGCGATAACAGATATGAACACTTCAGGCTCTTGAGTGGTGCAGCTGGCTGAATCCTGGCTTTATCATCAGAAAACTGTGAGTTCAGCCAGTTAATTGGTATTATGTGTAGACTGTAATATTTTTTTTTAGATATTCTATGTATATGTATTATGGGGATGCATACATTGTGACTAATAAACGTGTGCACCTTTTACATTAAGCGCACTTTGAAAATGTACAAATTGACATCATTTTCTTTGACAGGGCAGATAAAGGTGTCCCTAGGAAGACAAGAACCCTAGATATTGGCAATTCTATATGTATAGTTTTATCAGCTGATGATTCAACATTGAAATAACATAGACTGGCCTGCAGGAGAGTCATATTTTAGTTACCAAGACCTTCCTGAGTAAAATATTCAGAGTAAGAGGAAGGGAAATATTAATCACAGCAGAATTTCGAATCCCTATATACCTATTTACATTTTTATTTGAAGACAAATTGAGTCTTTCTTTTTCTAAAATTGGCCTTTGGTTTATCTCACAGATCTCCCCTTCAAATGCCTTTGTTTCATCTCTCTTTAATCATAATCCTCTTTTGTTTATTCTGATTCTGCTATCGATGTTCTTCAGTAGCATAAATTCTCCTTGGTTGATTTCAGTCTCACCTTGCTCATTAGGGCTGTGGCGTCACAAAGCTGCTTTATGTTGACAAATGTATGAAAAGTATTTTTAATAGAATAAAATATTTCAAATTTCAAATAGAATTCGATTGAATATTTCAAAGTATGATTAGAATAGAAAATAAAAGAACATTTAAAATTTCAATTAGAATAGAATATTGTGAATTTCAAATAGTATAGAACAATATTTTGAATTTTGAATAGAATAGAACTGAATATTGTGAATTTTGAATATAATATAATATATATTTCAAATAAAATAGAAAATAATATAATTTTAAGAATTTCAAATAGAATAGAATACCATAAGTTGAATTATGGATATATTGAATAATAGGATATATAATAGAATAGAATAGAATAGAATAGAATAGAAAATAATTTCGAACAGAACAGAACTTACTTGAATTAGCTGAAATTGAACTGTATTAAATCAAATTACATTGAAGTGAACTGCACTGAAGTGAACTGGACTGAAGTGAATTGGAATTCACTGTAGATGCTGTTCTTGCAGCTTCTTCCAAAGAAGTTACACAGATGTCATTGTCACAGATATCATACAGATGTCAAGGAATCTCCCAACTTCACTGGAAAGATGAAATGGAATAAGCAAACTTCACAAAGAATGCACTTGTTTGTTCTGTAATGATTAAAAACTCTCTCTGACAGCACACTTGTACCAAGAACACAGCAATCTGCTTTTTCAAGCTTAGCCAAGTGTAGTAACTCTTTTGAACACAGAGTGTATATTACTCGACAGACATCACATGAACACTTAAGCTGCCTAAATGGTGACAGATTTCTGTCTAGCACACAACATTGCTGATTTTGTTTTATTGAAATAATAATCCATTTAAAGAAGAGGCCATGGGGATTTAGTAGTTGGGATGATTTTGGTATTAGTCTGATATGGCTGAACTGTCAAGAGTTACAGATGATGCACTCATTCAGCGAATAAATTGTGACATCCTTTTTCATGAATAAAAAACATTAGTCCTGAAATATAAGCAGTGCTGCACTTTCAGAATTTAGAAAGGAAAACCCTTTTCTCCATGACTGATGATGAGGCCTTTTTCACTTCGTGAAACTACTTGAATCTCCAGTTTTTACTGTGAACTCTTGAGTATTTGCTGAACAGAGAATCAAAACTCTTTCTGGTTTGTTTGGTTTAACATACCAAAAAAGACATTTACTAAGCATTTCATCTCTTTATTAATGTAATGCATTTTATATTGTGCTTATGCCATTGAATTGCCCGTTAGCAGAAACAGCCACTTGTTTGAACATTTCTGCTGCAAAATATTTGATTTCTAGAAAGTCTGTCATTTTCAAATCAGGGTTTTGACTACCTCTATCCATTTCTTCTGTCTGATTCATCCCTTTGTGAATTTGCTTATGTGCCTTGGATCATTAACTTTAAAAATGTCCACTTTTCATTCAACTTCAACTTCTGGACAGATTTTCTGGACAGATTTTCTACAATCAAGCCACTGCAGAGGATCCAGAATGCAGCAGCTCGACTGATCTTCAACCAGCCGAAACACGCACATGTGACGCCGCTGCTTCGTTCTCTACACTGG
>JBBIGC010000104.1:17808385-17827713 GCA_037576955.1 Lepidarchus adonis
CAAGGAAATAACAAACACCTGGGGAGATCACATGACAAACAGACACGTGACACACTAGGGAAACACACTTCAAAATAAAAGTAACAAACAACACAGGACGAACTGTCACATCAACTCGCTACGCTGTGCCTGGCCTTCAAATGACACAGCCAACTATTTGAATACTGAAACTTGTGAAAATGTTAACCACGCACCTTGTTCAGCTCCAAACTGTTTGGCCCTTTTAATGTAAATCAGCATCAGAAATAATCACATTTTATGATCTAGCAGACGAAAACGACATTTTCAGCTCAAGCTTCAAGCTCAGTATGCTTCCCCAGATCCAGGCATTTTTACTCACTTGAGAAGTTTCACCATTTTAGCTTTTGTTTGAGAGAGAGCTGTCAGTGGGGTTTCCTGTGTTGATTGATGATACAGACACCAACCAGACCAAGGATGCGTCAGTGATTGGTCCATTGTACATTAGTGTCGCCCACCCACCAATAGCAGCAGCAGCAGCTGACCTACAAAATTAGCATGACTAACCGCCTTCTAGGCTACACCACTAACACAGACCCAAGTGTGGTGAGCTATAGAGGGAGAAAAGTTTACATCTGACACTTTGGAAGTTGTGGCAAGGGGCAAGGTTGGGGGCATAATGAGGTAAATAGCATGGAAGGAAATCTGCTCTGCAGCCTTTTATGGCGAGAGGTGAGTTTAACGAGATTACAAGGGGCGAGCTAACAAGATTTGTACAACATTGTCCTTAAGGTGGAGCTGTGCACCTTAACACTAAAATTCCTGAAACCAATGAAAAATCTTGTAAGGAGCTCTCCCCTCAATGCCTGCCTATAAGCCTGCCCACAAACCCACCCACTGGCTCAGCCTTATTATGCTAACACCTTGGGAAAAGTGACTGGAATGTGTGTTTGAACAGTTCCCCTCCCCCAGAAGAAATGAGAGGAAACCAGTGAAAAGCAGTAGCGGGGTGGTATTTTGTGCTGGTGAAAATCTCCTGAAATTATTACACACACACACACACACACACACACACACACACACACACACACACACACACACACACACACACGCAAAACAAAAATGAAATTTTGTGATATGTCTAGCATGTCTTAATGTATAGCAATGTTATATGTTTGCTTTTATTATCCATCCTTATTGATGAAAGAATTGTGGTCAGATGTCCATCATGTACTTTACTTTATGTAATGTTTTTTGTTGTTTGACTACCTTCTTCAACCAAACTGGACCTAAGCAGCAAAAAGGTCAGCAAATTGGCCAGGTCTTCCCCAATCATCCCTTTGTTTATTTTGATGGGTGTATTCAATGGCTCCTCTGTCACCCTCATGCTGCTTTATCTCTTAGATCTCTCTGGAGACCAATGACCTGGTACAGATCTCTGTCCAAATACACAAGGTTTTCAGTGAAGCTCACCAAATGAAGATCATGCTGTTACGCAGAGCCCTTCCAGCCATGTTGTCATGCTCTTTTGTGAAACGAAGATGGAATATTACATGATGCTCAGTCTTGATCCACAGTGACATGTTCTCATATGTGGCGGCAAAAGGGGCAAAATCTAAACTCCCCGATCTGTTGAGTCAGGCAGCACTAGAGGAAGGGTCTGTGTGTTGTGCTCTTATTTAGAGTGGCTCTTAAAGGAGCTCACTCGGGCGGAAGTGTTCATTAACTGAATAGATCTTGACAGTGGAGGGGCTCTTTTGTTTCCGAGCATTAGTGTGCATCAGTACAAAGTAGTAATGGCCTCATAACATCCAAAAAGGGACGGAGGCAAGGGCTCACTAAAAACATTACCTGTCTCTGCACTGATTTCTCTGCCAGTCTGTCACCCCACCAGAGGCAAGGTACTACAGTCAGACGAAGAAAAAAATGCACAAAATTATCTGCTTTTGAAAAACTCTCAAGGGATGACCACTATAAAATACCCAACAATATCTGTTTAATATTTTATTTTAAAGACCAGCCATTACCTTAACAGGCGTTGATCCTAATTATTTCTATATAAAAATAGAAAAAAAAAGAAATAGGACAAAGTTAGGAACCATTAACAAATCACATCACTGCCTTTCTGCATGATGTATTATCTTATTATTTCAGTATCATCATGGCAAGAAGAGATAGCAGCTCAGAAACCCTAACAATAACACTATTGTAATGATTGGTTAAAGGACATATGTGTGAGCTACTGCAGTGTGGAGGGAGTTTATGAATAATAAAAGAAAACAAAATACTGAAAACAACATAAAATATCTCAAAAGAATCTGAGCAAGGCATTTTACTAAACCAGGTGACTGTAGACTGGAAAATTGTTCTGAGGGATACTTTTTCATCCATTTATGAAGGGCTCATTTTTTTTAAACAAAAGAGATTGATAATGTCTGTTAACACTGCTAGGCTTTAAAACTTAACATTTAGTAACTGTCTATTTCACAGTCATGAAAAATAAACACACACCAGACTTAATATAATGGAAAATTTGCATTTTCAGTCACTTATAAAAAAAAAAAAAACAGATATAATTTTGGAGAAAGTGAGGACACCCTTGGCATCAGAAAGTATTATTACCCTCTTTAGCAGAAGACAAATTCTTGTGTTTGCACAATTGTTCATCAGTCTCTGACAGTTTGGACTAATGGCCTCATATTATCTTGCAGCACTCTTTAAACACAGAGTAGCTGGATCAATGAACGTAAGGCAGCATGTTGTTACTGTTGCCGAACAACTCTACATTATTCCGAAAGGCCTGGTACATATCTGAGATGCTCAAATGTTCTTTTTGGAGAACAAAGGACTTTTCCTGGCAGGGCTCATATCCAGGCCAGATTGTAGACATAAACACTTAAACACCAACAGATACAAGAGTTACACGCAAATTGCATGATAAAAATCTAAAAAGGGTCTTAGATGCTTCTTTTCACATCATATGGTTTGCTCTCAGGCTAAATATGCTAGGGCAGCTTGTCCAGCACAAACTGGCAGTCATTTGAAATCTGCACAAATTATTCACAAACCTTTTTAAATCCCTTGCCATAGTCAACACTAGATTCTAATATTATGGACTATAGGTATGAAAAGCATAAAGGTGTACTTACTTTTTTAATGTGACTAATCCATTTTTTTATTTATTAAAAGTATGAAATTACTACAACATGTAATTTGTTGGAGTATATCATCTAAAACAATAGGCACCATATCAATAAGGGTAAACCGTTTGCTCATTCAAATTTGATAAAAAAATATGTATTTTCACATTACTTTATATGTGGATTTACCTGCAAAACATACATACATAATTGTATAGCACCATTTAATTTATGCGGCAAGAGTGTACCTGTCCAGACTTTTTCGAACATGGCACAGTACAGGCAACTAATTTAGGACAGAGGCCATTTACATACTGTAGCTAAGCCTTTAAAGCAGAGCTACAAAAACAGCCTGTTTAATTCTAAAGAGAAGTTGGGAAGTGGCCAAGTAAAATGAATTGCAACAGAAATTGGCAAATTAAAAAAAACTTTCACAAGTGGACTTAAATTAAAATGCAAGAGAAATAAAAAGCATGGGCACTTTAAAAGACTTCAAAAGACAACACAAGCTAAAAATGATGTATGTTGTTTTGTAGTCCACATATCCAATAACAGTAATATCCAATAAATGACTTTAATACTAGGGTGTAACTTTGGCATTTGAGGGGATTGAGTCATGGAGCTTTGGGAAATATGCAAAATTAATTGAGAGCGAATATAACCGCAAGAATTACACCTTAATATGCAATAGATTAAATGGTTGGTGTAACACAGTAATAAAACTACTTTGGAGGTGGGTCGAGTGGGCAGGGTGGGCAAGGTGGGCAAAGGGGACAGGGGAAGCAGGGAAATTATACACACACAGTGACTTTGACCACTTAAAATCTATTTTGGCCTGGTCATACAGATAATGATGTAATGATGGTGCAGAGGCTTTATTGAACAGCACTGTGCTTTATTAACAGTCGGCAACAAGCATGAACGCTCTCATATTACAGTAAAACATTTAGGAAGCGTTGCTCCAGATAGAAATGCACTTTTAATGCTTCAACATACACCACAGCAGTAAACACACTGGAGAAGGGACTTGTGGCAAGACCACACAGACCCCCATCTCACCCACTAATCCACATTAACACTTATTAACACTAGCGGTGTTAATAAACATAAACATATCATCAATAACAGTAAAAACAGCACAAAGTACATACATTTAAAAAAAGCCAAAAGTTAAGTTAAGTGTACAGTTGATGGCCCCATGTATTCATAATTTTTAAATAGGCAGAGAAACATGAACATTTATATTAGGATTATAGTAGATGTTAATGGAGAGTAGGAACATGTTTGAGACATAACAGCAGCAAGTAAATAGGCAATTGATTTTTATTTATTCATGAAAAGTCATTTACAAATAATATGTGATATGTAGGATTTGTGGGGTGTAGATCCAGTAGTTGGGGCAATTATTTAACCAGAAATAGTAATATTTCTAAATTCTGATTTAAAAATAGCCCCAACCTCTGATTTGCTTTCTACTTTATAATTGCTGGTGAGGGGGTTACTGCACCCTCTTCAACCCACACACCATGCCCCCTACTATTTACACATATGGTCCAGTGTAAGGATACCTTACAACATCACTTTATATACCAAGTACTTTACAGTGTATTTCTACTACTTGCACAAAATAAATGGAATATTCAAAATTGCATATAGAAGACATTTTTGCTATTATTTAGCATCAGCACCTTGTTTAGAACATTGAATACAAATTCAGATGCTTCACTTTGTTTTCTTACCATATACTCCATCATTTACTTAGATGTCTAACTGCAAAAAAGTGTTTCTTTATATGTGATGTGCTGGTGCTAAATGTAAACAGGCTTTTTTCTCACTTCAGAAGAAACTGCATTTGATGTTGTTGCTGTTGTTTTTTATCCATTAAATCAATGTAATTGATTAATTGACAGATTAAAAAACTACATAGCAAACATGGAAAGTGAAAAGGATTCTGAAATAATTTTCCATTTTGAAACAAGCAGTACAAAACTGGTGTCCTTTGCAGTGTGTTACTGCTGAGAGAAGCAAAGGTTGCTGGGTGTGTTCCCCCTGTAGTGCAAATTGTGCAGTGTAAAACCTCTAAATAATTGGAGAACAAACTGTATTGTCATTTGTTTGCATGACATGCATTGGGTAGAGTGGTAAGGCCTTATGGGTTCCGTTGTTAAAATGTTGCCCACTTTTCCCCTTTCAAAAATTACTTTCCATAAAAAGTCTGCTATTTTCTTGTGCTCTGTGTTGTTTTGTCTCAAAAAAGTTAATGTCCTCAGAGCATTGCAGTCCACTCACCAGCATTTAATGTTAACATGCATGTTTGTTTTGCTGTGTATTTAAGAAATGTTAAATAATGAAAATATCATGTTCAAACATCTGTTTGTAAACAGTCATCATAGATGAACTGCATTATGAATGTGTAGGGCATACATAGACATCCCCCTCCCTCCCAAATAGTTATGCAATTTATTGAACAGAATTTTAAAAGCAAAAAATATTTTCTTTAGTAGTTTAGCTGTAATAATTAGATAAGAGTTTTCATCAAGGTAAGTAAGGCTTTAAGACTGTCATGCTCGCTCTATTCATTAAAATCAATTTCTAGATAATTTTTTCTCAGCTTACTTATTAATCAACAATTTGAATTAGAGCTGGGCAATATGACAAATATATCATTATTATGATATATTGTGGTCAATATATGCTTTTCTGAACATATTGTGATATCTTCATGCTTAAAGACGTGGAATATGTTTCATTTTATAGAAAGCTTTATTAGTAACTCATAAGTGAACAACTTATACTGTGGTGTATGAAACACCAGATAATAATCCTTTGTACTATTTTCATATTTTGTTTTACAATATATAGCAAATTTTTCATTTGTTCAATCTTAATCAGATGATGAACAAATTTAACCCTAACATTTTATTATATATAATGTATTGGGAAAAGTTCTTAAAGTATTGTTGATAATTTTGCCATATTGCTCACTCCTAATTTGAATTATAAACACGTTATTTTAAAGCCACATTTGGCAGTATGAAAAGGATTCATAAGGGGGTGCTATTAGCACAGAATTTTTTGTAGCGTCAGAGAAAAAGAGGAAACCCATTTAAGAAGAATTATGCCAAAGTCCTCGTAGGAAATTAATTCTGTTGACAACTCACTACTCAGGCTGGTATTTTTTAAGACCAAGTTCTTAGCTCTGGGAGTGGAGAAGAATTTATAACTCAGAAAGTAAAGTCATTTTAACATTTAAAATCATGTTTAAAAAGTCTGACTGTAATTTACAGTATGATGTCAAAATTTCTTAATGAATGGTTCTATAGAAAAGTTCCAAAATGATAATATAATTTATATCAAATAACATTTTTTACATGAACCTGCATTGGGAATGCTCTTTCCTTTTTTGGTCTAATGTCTAAACACAAAACACTGATTAGTGTTTTGTAGTGATGGACTCATGATCCTTAATATTAACCAATATCAGAGATGATTTCATGTGCAAAAAAAGTTACTTTGGGTTCCTCTATAACCTCTTTATCTTTAAAGACCTTTTAATCTATTATATTCTACTACTTCTAGGTATAGTAAAAATGGTCCTGAATTTTCTTCATTTGTACAAAATGAACGTCTTGAACTTTGATTGGTGGATTACTCTTTAGAGATGGTCTTGTAACCTCATTCCTTCTTTTGTCTAATTATGTTTTATTTAGTTTAATTTAGTTTGAGTTTTGTTCCAACAGCAATGATATGCTTGTTGCCACAGGTTTCATGAAAATAAGTTACACACTGTTAATGATCTAAATGTTTCTTTTAAAACTAGATCTAAGCTGAATTACTCTTCATACAGGATATGAAACTGTACATGTATTACAATAATAACATTATTGGTATAGGATTTGCTGTAAAACTGCACCATACACATAGCTGTCAAGTCTCATGGTTTATGTTTTGCTCACAGACCTGAATGTAAATCTCAAGGGTTATCACACCCTGCTGATGCACATGCTGCCATCACAGTAACAGTCAATACTGGGGTCTGCTGCTTATTAAGATTGCATGTTAAAGTCACTTGTCCAATATGGTGGTTTCAAAGTAGCATAGTGTGCTGAATATGATGCTGACAATTTAATGGGCAACCAAAGTGGTTGCTAAGCAAAATCAAACGGCAACTAAGTGATCCTCATACATAAGAATAATACTATCTGTAAAGTGTGTTAGTGTGTGTAAATATGGCAGAATTGCAGGTGTTTGCCATTAAAATGCTGATCAGTGAGGAAAGCAGCCTCACACAAAACAGCACAAATACAAAGTAAATTTCCACACTGGGGATTTTTTTTTATAAATATCATGAAAAATTTCAATATGTGTTGACATTCTTTTCAGAAAGTGAAATCCATATATTATATAGATTATATAGAACTGGAGAGGCACACAATTCAAGTTGCTTAAAGTCTAGTGTGAAGTTTCCACAGTCAGTGATGATTTGGGGGCCATATCATTTTCTGTGTTGGTCAATGCAGCATCTACCAGGAAATCTTAGAGCACTTCATGCTTCCTTCTGCTGAAAAGCTTTATGGAGATGCTGATTTCATTTTCCAGCAGGACTTGGCACCTGCCCACACTGCCAAAGATACCACCAAGGTGTTATTGTGCTTTTGTTCAAAGGTAACATTCCTCATTTAAGCCCAAATGCTCAAATGTTCGATTTTCTAAATATTCAAAATATTCTTCCAGGACTTTCTGGTCAGTGTTTTTGTTTGAGTGATGGACTTTTAGGCTTTTATGTACATAAAAGTTACCCTGGGTTCCTTTGTAACCTCTTTATCTTCAAAAACCTGTACACAATCTGTTGATTTGTGGAGTCCAAACTTTTCAGAGGTGGTTTTATAACCTTTTACAGCTTAATGGACATCAACAAGCCTTTTTCTCAGGTTCTCAGACACCTTCTTTGTTGAGCCATGATACACATCCACAAATATATTGTATGTGTGAGAAAGCTTTGCTGGACCCCCATTCTTTAAATAAAGCATGGTCTCCCACTCACATCTGATTGTCACCTCCTTGATTGAAACCATCAAAATGTGATTTCACCTTCAAATGATAGTATTATTCTAAGGGTTCACTTACTTTTGCTACATACGTTATTGAATTATTTTTTTATCAATAAATCCATGACCAGATATAATAATTTTTTGTTTAATTTGTGTAACTAGGTTTCTTCACCTACTTTTAGGATTGCTTTGAAAATCAGATGCTTTAGGTAACATTCATGAAAAAAACACATTTTTAAACCAGTATAGATTAACAGACTTGCATGGATAGAAATGAATGTGCCAGTGGAAACAGATTTTAAAAATCTTTTGAATGGTCACATTAATTAGAACTGTCGTATCAAAGCTGGGAAATGAATGTACACCACCTCTAGTTTGGTATTAATAAACCTTGAAATCCCCATGGAAAGGATTTCATTACTAATGCAATTAATAATGACAGCCCTTCATTAAAGTAATATTCAATAACGTCATCACTGACATTAACTGTCTACACAAAACATCCGCTCTGGGCTTGGCCACGTCTTTGCTGCAGCCATTACAGTTCAGTTTGTTTTGAAAGGTTTATGCATCCAGTCTTTCTTCTAGCCGGCCAGCTGCATCGCTGATGTTAATCCATTTGAGAATTTGACCCAGCCAGACCAAAATGTTCTACTTTCCCCAAGTGACAAATTTCTTGACTGGCAGTGTGTTTTGGGTCATTGTCTAGTGCCAGCCAATGTGTCTGCATTCACTTCCCTGTACATAGAAAAACTAGTTGTTTCTGTGCACATCGGATGCCGTTGATCAGTTTTAGTTTTGCTGTTGCCTTGGTTGTTCCTCCTTCTAGCTGTGTCACCAGCTGAAGAGCTGCAGTTGTTTAGCTTGTTGTTCTTGCCAGCTGTGCCATGATATAAACAAATGCATCAAGTTTTTACAAAATATTAATAGCAACTAGAGCTGTTAAGTCAGGCAATTTGGAGATAAAAGGCTTTGAATCAAATTTGAGACAAAAATGTCTTTTATTTTTCCTATGACTGCTCGTCAGTCTTCTGCATGAACATATAAAGCGCATGCTGTCATTAAAGACATAACAAAATTTCAAAGAAGAAATTCTAAAAGATTATTAAAGATTCTCCAATAGTTTGATATGTTGTCTGAAAATATACTTTTTCATTTACATGAGAAAGAAAATTAAACAGATGTATTTCCTCTAGTTGCCTTAGACCTGGGCCTAAAATGTCACTTAAAACAATGGCGATGAACAACTACTCTATAGCTCATATCTTTTAATAAACACCTTTTCATTGCCACCTACCTTCTACTGTACTCATCTGTCTTCAGTTTTTTGACCAAATGACCAATACTGACCAGTTTTTATTTTATGTGCATTCTGTATTACGCTGCATATTTCTGTTTCACCAACTGTTTTGCAAACTATGCTTCAAGTCTGGTTGGTTGTTGTCTACTCACTTCAAAGGCAGAAACCAAGTTAGCAGTCCTGATGGACTGCATACGAGGGATATGCAAACAGACACTATTTTTATTGCACTACATATTCATGATTTTAGTATTAAAGCCCACATAAATTGGCATGGACTGAACACAAAGGTCCCATTGTTTTCAGTGTATCTGTGTATTCAGATATACTAAAAAATGAAGGAACATTCTGTATTTTTCATATCAGACTTCATCAATCCAAGCTGCTACAGCATATGCAAAATAATACATTTCTCTGTCAAACTAATTAGAGAGAGAACTGTATGTTGGAGGCTTAGAACATACAGCTGCCATGAGTAATGGGGGATTATAGAGATAAATCATGATGGTTGTTGAATGGCATGGCCATGAAAATTAAATGTTTTCATGATGCCTTTAGCTACTAATTACACATTGTGCTTGGCCAGGGCATTCTCCGCAAGAGAAACTAAGGATGCAATACTGGAAGGTATTGATTCTGCGTGGACTTGTCTCTGATTTAATATGTCGCTCTTGGGCATATAGACCAATGAACTGTGTAATAGCACCTTTGCAGGTGGCCAAGATTTTCCATTGCAACAAAACATGGAAAAGACTGTTCTCAAAGGAGTTTAACAAATTCCTGGGTATGTATATGAGAATTTAATTACTTACCCAACAAATTCCCACATGTAGATTAATCATTATATTTTTAGTTTTTTTGAATTAATTTTTCACATTAATTTGAATAACTTGCCATAAAAGTGCATCATCTCGGGTGGAAGTCAGTGGCATGTTTGCAAGAATAAAGACTTTAGATAGCAGGGGACTTCCATTTTTAGTGAAATAATAGCTTACTAATGTTGTGTCATGACAGTGAGAGTGTAAAGCTGCATTCCTTAAAATGCCACATAACGTCCTTGTTGGTTTTTCACTACTATGAATTGTTTGCTTCGCTTTCCAGTCTGCTATTATGTGGCTAATGCAATTTCAGTGCATTTTAAAGCCTTAATGCTAGGGACTGCCACACATAGACTTACAGAGTATGCTGCAGAGAATTTATGAGACTAGGATAATGGCACACATGGTCTCCACTCCCCTTAGGCAGGCAGATTTATTTGTTTTAATTATTCATGTAGGTATCCCAGAGATACCTACATGTTTATGTTCGGGAGGTTATTCAAATTGTTAAAGCAAAATAAACAGTTGTGCGTCAGGATTTTTAAGATAGCCTGTAGAGAAATTTTCAGTGAGGAGGTGGGAATTTAGCCAAACTGCTTATGTATATTCTTTGCAGATCTATTACCATACTTAACCTCAGGCTCTTAGCTTGTGAAAAATTAACAATCCATGACTTGCTTCTACTACCACTATAGCCCATGTTACACTTTATAACAAATATAAAGTCTACCTTCACTTCATACAACATGGCACATTTGCTAAGCTCGTATTTTCTGTCGCTGTTTTCTGTTTTCATACACCATGCGGTTGAAAGCCCCACAGTTCCGAGACACCGAGGTGGATTCTAGAAATGCATTTTAAGGGAAAGGGATATTAAATGGATCGATTGTCTAGAAGACCTCATGCCTGGCTGCCCTCCGTCCAGCCAAATGGACGCAGAGAGGGCTGGATGAGCTCAGCTCGTGTTACAGTGCATTATCCTGTGAATGTATGTGTCTGAAACTGGACCCTCTTTCTGCTGCATGTGGCTGGGCTGCGGAAAGAGGTGCAGACAGACAGGAGATTTCAGATAGAAATCAGCTTTTCACACTCTGTCTTTTGCTGTCTTTCTCTAAATGTAATTGGTTAGTCCATGCTCTGCCCACAAACACCTTCACAAACACTAGAAGGGAAGAACGGTAAAAATCCTGTTCAATATAATAAGAAATCACTGCACACAGTTCTGCTGTAATGGCTGCTGTAAGTCACTATGGATAACGTTGAGTTTCTAGCTTAAATGAGAATGAAGTCATATCAAAATGTGGCACATGAAGACCACGATGGTATAATCTTTAATGGGAAGCTCAGATTTTTTCTTTCTGAGTGGGGGACATGTCAAAAAAGCTATAATTGTTGAAGCAGAGTCATTTAGCAGCCACATAGCTTTGCAGGCTAAAATAATTTTAAACTTCTTTCTCTCAATTACACAACAAATGATATGAGCATATTGTCACTGTCCAGAGGAAAGCATCTCCATTTAGATTTTTATTTTTGTACATCAATGCAGTAGTTGGTCTTTGCACTATGAGAACTCTTATTATAAACTGACCAATAGAGATGCTGTGAAATCACTTGTCCTAAATTCTTCTTCTGTTAATTTACATTAGGGGCAAGGAGCATTTCCTTCTGTACAGTTACCATTCTGGAGATTCTTGTTTTTCTTAGAACAACACTATGCATTCTATGAGGATAAAATAGCACTTGTGCACCTTCTTTTACAGTAAAGCAAAAGAAATGCTTTCTTTAAGGACAGAAAAACTAAAGCTAATAAAAAGGCATTACTGCCAGTGTGTCCATCTTGAATACATCACATTGCATTCATCACTTAGTCATATCCCATTTACAAATTTCATGTGACTAGCGTGTGGTTGCAACCTGATAAGATTTTAACTTTAATTTTAAAGATTTTAACATTTACTGTACGCACAGTAGTCAAGAGCTTCTCTGGTTACCCCGGAAATCTGATTATATGCAAATATTATATACAGTCACTTGCCTTGGCTGTTCCTTGTTTTTCCTGTTCTATTCGAATGCTGGTTAGCATCTTGAAATGCTGAATTCCACCAACAATCAATACTAGAGGTCAGATGTTCAGAGTAATTAGTCTCCTGTGGTAGTTGACGCAGTAATAGGCCATATGCTTTACATAGTAAATTGTAACAAGATGGTGAAACATTTAAATGGTTTCCGTAGTTAGAACAAACACAAAATGCACCGTTTTGTTCTCTTTTTTTATAAACTTTCAGCCTTTCAAATGTTCAGCACAGTCATTTTAGTTTCTGTTTTTTTATTGTCAAAAGTTTAATACAAACTGTTTGTTGCTTAGATCATGTTCAGATACTTAGTGTTGTCATGTGCCACCTGATAAAAACCCCCACAGAGCATTTCTGTTATGACCTTGTCTAGGTCAGGCTCCAACATACAGTACATAGCAATAAAGGTGAGGAGAAAAAAATTGTTTTGTTTCTATTTTAGTGTTTTCTGCTTCTGAAGATGACCAGGTCAAAATATGAAGACCGTATCTATATAAATTCATTATGATGCTAATGTAATGGAAAGAAAGAAACAAAATCTCTCATGCTCTCTTGCCTAAATCCCTAACTAATCCAAAAAGAGAGAAAATGATTTTAACAAAAAGGATGTTGGCTTCCGTCTAAACCAGTTCCGTTTTATCGATCATATGTTAGTCAATACTGTGTCACGATTCCCGTCTTTTGATTTGCCATGGGAGTTACATGTCTGGGGTTTTTCCACTTCCCTGCATTCGGTTTGTTACTCCTCCTATCTCCAGATGGACCTTGTCCTACATGTGCGTATATATATAGATATATGTGGAGTGAACTGTTATGTTACCATTGTATTTATCCCTAGTGTGTAGATGTTAAGTTCATATTAGAAATGTTCGTAGTTGTTTATCTGTGTTTGTGGACATGAAACCTGGTTAAAACTACACACCACTATGCTTACTTCCCAAATACCAAACCTAGCACAGTGGGTCTACAGTACAATGAAATGTGTATGTGAATGAATAAACAGAGGTGGAAGTGTAAAATGGTCTTTGAAAGTTCATACAACAATATTGTACATTGGGTGTAAGTCAAAAGTATGTAAGATCTTAGGTCTTAGGCACCCAAGAAAGCTTTGTTCCTCCAACAAAACATTAATATCAGTATAACTATAAATAACACAGTAAACACTGACTTTATGTTTTAATTTTTTGGCTTAACCATTTCCAGGAAGCCCAGGGTTACTTGTAGTTGCCCTCAAATCCCTGGTTTGGCCTCAGTCAGTTCTTCCTTCCTTTAAATCAGGTTCTGCTGGAGTTTCACACATCCATGAAATGACTCAAGGCCTAGAGAGGAGATCTGGAACCAAACCTGTGTTCTTCTAAACAGCTCACAATAAATCAATGACATTTCCAAATCTTTAAACAGATTAAACTCTCAATACTTTTTACTGCCTTATTGTTGCTTTTATTCTAATGTTCACTTGTGTTCTTGCTGTAGAACGACACTCAATGCTGAGATAAATGGCTTTAAACAATTTGTGTAGGTAGACATTTGCACAGAACTCTATGTATAAATACATTGTAAAAGAACACACAGGCATATGAAACAAAGTAGTTAAATTGCAGACTAACCACTTTGTATGTCACTTTTTATTATATGAAGTGGTATTCATGAAGAATGGGACAAGACATGAACAAAGTTACGAATACATAGAGGACTAGGTCTAGGTAGCAAACTAACCAGGGTTAAGCTAAGCTGCTAACCATAGCGGAGTTAAAGACTGTTTATGCTTTGTTCAGTAGTAACTGTATATTAAAATAATTTACAGTTGTGCTCATAAGTTTACGTTCCCTGATAAACTCTTTGATTTTTTACCATTTTTCAGAGAACATGAACAATAACGATAACAATAACGATCACTCATGGTTAGTGATTGGCTGAAGCCATTTAACCACTATTGTCAATCAGCTGTGTTTACTCTTTTTAAATCATAATGACAACAGAAACTACCCAAATGACCCTGATCAAAAGTTTACATACACCAGTTCTTAATACCGTGTATTGCCCCCTTTAACATTAATGACAGCTTTAAGTCTTTTGTGGTAGTTGTGGATGAGGTGGATGAGGATCTTTATCTTCTCAGATGGTAAAGCTGCCCATTCTTACTGCAAAAAGCCTCCAGTTCCTGTAAATTCTTGGGCTGTCTTGCATGAACTGAATATCTGAGGATCTCCCCAGAGTGGCTCAATGATATTGAGGTCAGGTGACTGAGATGGCCACTCGAGAACCTTCACTTTATTTTGCTGTCGCCAATGACAGGTCAAATTGGCCTTGTATTTGGATCATCATGCTGGAATGTCCAAGTACGTCCCATGTGCAGCTTCCGGACTGATGAATGCAAATTTTCCTCCAGTATTTTTGACAACTTACTACATTCATCTTGCCATCAATTCTGAACAAATTTCCTGTGCCTTTGTAGCTCATATATCCCAAAACGTCAGTGATCCACCACCGTGCTTCACAGTAGGAATAGTGTACCTTTCATCATAGGCCTTGTTGACTCTTCTCCAAATACTTATGCTATGATATTAATTTGCCATACAGTACTTACATGCTATAATTTAAATTTTTGTTACTATATTTTAGAACTGAATTGAAAAGTGTTTAATTTAGTGAAGTTGTGTTGTGGCTTGCCTCTACTGACCTGGGATTTTAAGCAAGTGTTGACTTGACATGACTTACTTTTTATTTATAACTCATTGACATGTTTGACCTACAGTTTTTGTTAACACTTTAAAATACAGGTGCACAACTTAGCTGTATGTACAAGGACCTTTAATCATATTGCTGTTCATGATTTTGCCTATATCAGTTTGTAATCACATGTAACTTACATTGTTATATGTTATAGATCCAATTAGATCATACACTATTCAAACAATCTTAATGTACAACATGATTTTCATTCGCTTTACTTTAGTTCTTTCTTTAAAAGACCTCAGCTGTTTAATCATCCATGCCAAATGCATTTACTTGGTATTTATGAAGCCACAGAGTTGTAGCTATTGCAGAATATGGTCTGGTATTGTCCTTCTAAAATAAGCATGTCCTGGGAAGAGATGTCACCCTGATGGGAATATATGCCTACACTATCACAGATTCTAGTGTATGGTCCTTTCGTTAATAAAAATTTGGATGGTTATCTCTTCAGCTTTGTTTTTTTTATTATTATTATTTGATGTCAACATATGCTTCCGAAATCTCAGCTGATCTCCAGCCCACAGAACTCACAGGTGTTTCTGTGACAGAAAGTTTTAAGTGACACAAATTTTTCAAAATACATTTATCATAGTGGCAGTTTTTCACAATCGTATGTACTGTAGATGTCGAAAGACCTAAATTCTCTGCAATCTTGTGTTTAGAAACATTCATTTTGAACAAACAATTCTCTCGTGAATTTTGCCATAAAGAAGTGAGCCATTACTTACTCCTGCATGGAAAGACTGGGCTGTTTCTTTTCTACCCAGTAATGAGGCCTCATCTGCTACTAATTAGCCTACTTAATATGGGGACTTCCAAACTGGGGTTACTTGAATATTCTCTGCACTAATCTAATTTAAACTCTGTTCCAATTTTTTAGTGTTTTGCAGCTATCACATTTTTGCATATTTACAAATCAACTACGTTGGTCTGTAAAACTATTAAAAATCTTTTTTTTTTAAGTATTAAATTTATATGATTTAATTATTAGTTAGTTATGAATATTTGCTTAATTGTGCACCAAGAAATTAGACAACACTTATTGTAAGTGTAACCTAATTTGTTTATAAGCAATATAGAATTTTTTCCAGTATTCTATAAAACCTTGCAACAGATGCAGTGAAGAACACATTTACTAAGTCAATATAATAATTATGTCTAATACAAAATTAAAGATGTTACTTAATTTATAGAATACATTGAGCACTGGTACACTGGCCATCGACATTATCAGCATGTCCCCCATTTCCATCTATTAAAAGGATTAACACAGGCAGCATTGATCCACTAAAACTGGATTAAGGAAGTGTGCACAAGTTCCCTTGGGAAATATAGGCAAATGTATGGTACATGTAGTCGTGGGCCATCAGTCCTGCTGGGAGTCGTAATTGTGGCCCGCTAGCTGCTCCCTTCTGAGCAGTGTCCAATTTCGTGCGGAGTTATCCTAGAGCGGGGGACTGGGCAGCAGGCTGGAGGAGGAACCATTAGCCACAAGCGTGGCGCCGTGTGAATGATGAGGTGCTCTCAAATGATCCTCCTGAGCCTCGTTCTCCCAGCCAGCGGGTGCCCTCAGCCTTCTACCGAGCTGTTCATGCACACTACCTAACCCCTGCACTAACACGCTTCAGAATGGACATGTCAGGCCTGCGCTGTAGTTGTTCCTGTCCTTGTCTGTCGATGCTTTATGAATCATGTCTTATTTTAGGGTTATGAAAAAGTAAGGTATATCATATACTATAACAGCAAGGTACTAAGTACTAAATGCCTAAGTATTGTCAGAGACAAATAAAGCCAAATGCCACTAGCTTGGTATGTACTGGGCTGTTTTCCCAGACACAAATTAAGTCTAGAGCTGCACTAAAAACAAGTTTCAGTCTCCCAGCCCATATCAGCAGTGTAATTTAGCTCAGGATTACATTTTAACTGTGTTTGGACAACTGGCCCACTTTGTGTTAGACATGCTCAGACAAGAAATGAAGCAATAATCTGAGATTATGGAAGTCAATTACAGAGTGCAATTACATACACACTAATAATATGGTCATTATCTGATTTCAGCACTTGTCAAATTGATCATATAAACAGCATGTCATGAAATGTCAGATTAAAGCTGTTATCTGATAAATCTGATAAAGACTCTAAGATCATAACCTTCTGATCAGATTATTTAGAGAGTGTGCAGGCACAAAATTAAAACTACTGACAGGTGAAATGAATGGTCTTGTTATAATGGAATCTGTTAAGGGATTGGATGCCAGTTCTTGAAGTTGATGTGTTGGGCAAGCATAAGGATCTGAATGAAATGTGCTTTTTTATTTATTTATTTAATGTCATACACAATATTTGGCAGGTAGTTTTAATTTTATGGCTGATCAGTGTATGTCATATAAAGTACATGTGTCCAAAACTAACCAGACATAGACAAGCTTAGGTCAGAAATATACATAATTTATTTTTCTAGAAATCTTGATTGTTTCATTTTTAAATTAAATTAAACATCACAACAGCATCAAACATTTATTCTTTTTAACAGGTTGCAAAGTAACTGCTGATGCATCTACAGTCATGTGAGCCTATCAGTAATAACATTAAGGCTGAATCAGAACTGGACCCTGCAACACAATAATGACCCAAAACATTCCAGTAAATCCACCAAGTACTGGTTGAAAACTAATAAATGGAAAGTCCTGGAGTGGCCAAGTCCAGCCCAGTTCTTAATCCCATTGAGATGCTGTGGGTGACTTGAAAAGGGCTGTACATGCAAGAAACCCCTCAAACATCTCACAGTTTAAAGAATATTCTGTATCGAAATCTTTCTCAGACCGATATCAGAGACTAGTAGATGGCTACAAGAAGCATCTTACTGCAGTTATTTCAGCCAAAGCGGGTAACACTGCGGGTTTTCCTTTCCTTTCCTCCCGTGTAGAAGAATGAGTGATTTAACTGACAAAATTATAAAGTATTCTTGTATTCTCTGTCCAACTTAAATGTAAAAAAATAAATAAATGAATAAATAAATGATATATATATATATTTGAGGCTTGGAACACAGGTGTCAGATCTGCTTTTCCTGCTAAAAGACATCACCTTCATGCAAGCATATGTCTATCCAAAATTCCAATTTAAATATACAATTACATATATGCAAATAACCCATGCTGTGGGCACTCCAAAATACTTTAAAATATCATGACAGATGTTGGCTTTTGCACTTGTCGCTGATAGCTGTCTGGGTGGTCTATTTTTATCTTTGGCGGTGAAAACTCAATGTTCATTTTCTGAAAACAGTTCATTACTTTTATTTAAGTTTAATTTAAGCACTTAACTTCTGGGATATTGATCTGATCAGTCAAGTACCAGCGTGGGTTGTTAATCAGTTTCAACTGCTTTGCTGTTAATGAAATGAACAACAGATGTTCATGAGAGGGGCAACAATGAAACAACCCGCAAAACAAGAATGGTTTTACAGTTGGAGGCCACTGACATTTTTTCCCTCCTCATCTTTTCTGACTGATTTAGCACTAGTTTTCGGTCAGTGTCATTACTGGTAGCATGAGGTGATACTTGGTAGGACCAGCATGACTGCCTGGTGGTGGGTCAGTGATGGTCTCGGGAGGAATATCCATAGAGGGATGCACACATCTCTACAGGCTAGCAGCAGCACCCTGACTGCCATTAGGTATTGGGATGTAATTCTTAGACTTATTGTCAGACCCTACACTGGTGCTGTGGATCCTTGGTTCCTCCTGTTGAACAAAAGTGTGTGCAGGCAGTTCCTGGAGGATGAAAGAACTGATAACATTGAGCTACCCCTATACTAACGTGACCTAAATCCAATTGAACATTTCTGGGACATTATGTTTCTATCCGTTCAATGCTGGGATCACATAGAAAATAATGACTTTGCAAAGAGTTAAACTCTTAATAAGAGAGAGAATGAAAGTGAGAGTGAGTGACTTAGACTCTCCCAAGAGGAAGTCAGAAGTCTGAGTATCTGTAGATGTGTTTCTGAAACTTTGAAGGAGACATGGTCTTAGAATCATGTGATATGTTGATGTGTATTAAGTGACATATGCTTGACGCATGTCGTCTTTAAGTGACGCATAGTTGATGTGCTTATTAGATTTGAAAAGTTTAGAAGTCTGTTATGTGTGAGAGAGATTTTGTTGTCTCTGAGTGTGTGTTTGTGTGTGTGTGTGTGTGTGTGTGTGTGTGTGTGTGTGTGTGTGTGTGTGTGTTTGTGTGTGTGTGTG
>JBBIGC010000104.1:17876828-17889056 GCA_037576955.1 Lepidarchus adonis
GACCAGTTTGTCTTGGGTGACCCTACCAGGGGGCATGAAGCCCCCCGACAACAGTGCTCCCAGGATCATTGGGACACGATAAGGTGGCGGTTCAAGGAGGGGTAAATGTGATACTTTCCTAACAATTTGGAAAATAACTCATTTAGGCACATTAATTGTTAGTAAATGTGATACTTTCCTAACAATTAATGTGCCTAAATTAGTTATTTTCCATTGTCACAGTTCCTTTAATGAGCCATTCTTAAGGCAGAAACATCTTCCAGTGTAAAATAAGGTCAAACTTCAACTGTAAATGTTGGAACCAATAGGAATTTAGTATGTAGCTGCTTAAGTAATTTTTTTTCAGTGTAATCTAGTTGACGTATAAATGCTGCTGTGAAAATTCTAATAAAAAACAAGAAAGGAAAGCACATTACTCTTGTCCTTGGGTCTTTATCCAATCAGAACTGAGTTGAAAGTTTACCCATTGTTTATTAATCATGCAGTTATTTTGGGTCCTCCATATATTTCTTTAATATTTGCTGAACATCAGCTTCATCAGCAGGAGCTGGCCAGCTATTGGGCTCCAGATCTGACTCTAAACAGGGTGAAATGGCATTTAGTCATTATGTTGGCCACTGTTGGAACCAGCTCCCTGTGATGATCAGATCTGTCCAAACCGTAGCAGTTTTTTTTTTAAATAACCTAAAACTAAGTTTGTTTCTACTGTCTTTGGTGAATCAGTCAGCACTACATTTTTAGGAATTTCACAAAAATTCTTTACATTAACATGTTAAATGTATAATCATTCTTTTATTATTTTATATCTTTTTTTGCTTTTATTTCATTACATACTTTTCTTATCATACTTATTTCATCCCCGTTGAACATATGTTATAGTATTATATATTCTAGTATGTTATGATAAATATGTATATGAAATTGTGCTTACTCTTTTTACCTTGTTTTGCCTTGTATTGGAGTTAGATGTGGCCAAAATTAATATATTTAATTTCTATTATGATAACCACAATGTGCTTTTCTGAGCATATTATAAATGTTGTCACTACTTAAAGATCTCTGGTCAATCCAGTTGTCATTACAAAGAAACTATAATTAGTATTGTTTATATTGATTTAGTGCAGTTCAGACTGTATAAAGCTGAAGTTGAATAAAAATAATTGAATTATTTGAACTGAAAGCACACTGTGGTGCACTGCAGAGAACAAAGTGTCAATATCATCACGTTTTTAATATAGCACAGCTGTATTTGTTAAATGTCAGTACAACAAAATTGTATTGTATTAAATATCACTTGAACTGGTTTGTGGTTTATTTTTGGCATAGTCATAGTGCACATTTTCACAGTATAAAGGATATTGGATCATGTCAGTGTTTATAGATTATTGGCTCCAGGGGGAAAATCTTTATTTTGGATGTAATGCAGACTAGGTCCCTTAAAAATAAATAACAAACAAAATTTCAATTTGAGATCCATGACCCCAAAAAGCCTTTCAATAGATGTTCTCCAAAGAACCTTTTGTGTTGTTTAAAAATATGCTGAATAAATGCTCTACAATAATTACAAATCTTTCATTACATAAAGTTAAGAAACAATCAGGAACCTACATATTTCATGCATAAATAGCATGTTTTAACTTTCTCATATACATTACTGAAAACCTCCACTTATCTTTTGCAGGAGGTGTGTGTATCTACCAGTCAGTTAAAATCCCCCGCGAGCCCAAACCTGGAGAGTTTGACAAGATCATTTACCGTCTGGGAGAAAACCTGAATGCCAGAGTGGTCATTATTTTCGCAAATGAGGACGACATTAGGTGAGTCTGAATAATAAAGTCCTTCTGTTAAGCTTATTTATAAAATCTTAAGCTTTTGTGGAAAAGGAGTAATCAGTGCTTTAACCATGTACTAAACATTAGTATCTTTTTAATCTCATCACTCTCCCCTCATGACCAAGCAGAGACAAAAAAGCCATTTCTATTCTTCTGAATTATGCTTGGCCTTGTCTGATTTTCCACATGGGAATATTTAAAACCCTTGAGTTCTGAGTGCTGCACCTGGAGCTCCTAATCAGACCCATTACGACCCAGATGTTCTAACAGAACATGACTAAATGCTTTCACTTATATGCATTAGAACCACTGGCCTGCCATTCAGATTAAATCGTTTTTTATTTGAAAGGCAGTCATGCCTATCAGTCACTGTGTGCTGAACACAGCCGTTTTATGATGAAAATCATGCCATTTTAAGCATAGCGAGACACATCATGCTCTGGAATTTAGCTTCATTCATGATAATGTTTTTTACACAAATTACTGTGATATTTCAGAGACATTATTGTCCATTTTTGTTCTGAGAGTTGAGCATCTGTCTCATGTTGGCTCAGTGAGGTGCTTTTTTGTTCAGAATGGGTTTTTAGCTAAATTTGTCATCAGAGGCCCTTTGTGTGACAGAGCATGCTCATACAGTTCATTGTTAACCATGGTCAATACAGAACAGTCAATAATACATTGATTAGCAATTACAATAATGGAGTTTCACCATAGCACTACAGAACATACACAGGATTTTGACCTATATATATATATATATATATATATATATATATAATGTATATTGTGATAGTATATATGGGATGTTAATGCACATTATGATAAAATGGTATCAAACACAATTTTGAGTGCAAATGGAACTACACAACATTAGGGAAGTGGTGTTACTGTTTTATATATGTATGGGATTATAGTTATAGTCATATACTGTATTATCCGACTCCCAGGAAACTGTTAAGCTTACTGTATACTTTCATTCTGCTGTCTTTAAGGAGGTTACTGCAAGCGGCAAAGAAAGCCAATCTGACCGGACACTTCTTGTGGGTAGGGTCAGATAGCTGGGGTTCTAAAATATCACCAGTGCTCCACCAAGAGGAGATGGCTGAAGGAGCAGTCACTATCCTACCTAAACGCCAGTCCATTAAAGGTAAGGGAAAATACATACACTCCTAAAAATTAAAATGCTACAAATGGGGCAAAGTCATAGAAAGAACATAGTGTTGTTTTCTAAAAAATCTCTTAATTGATGGTCTAAAGCAATATTTTAATCCAGTATTAATACTAAACCTAATTTTAATCTGTTTACAATCAATTGAATTTCACCAATCAGTTTAACAATTAAAAGATTTATAGGTAAACTATAAGCCCAGTTGGTTTCAGTATTATTAAGCATCAACATTCTTGAAAATGAAGATTTCTAAATGGTTTGTATTTAGAAAAAATGTGTGTAACTTTTACACAATTTTACTTGTTTGAACTTTAAATAGGTTCCTCACTTTCGCACATCTCATTAACAAACACAGGTCTTGAATGCACAGGTTCTCAACCCTGGCCATGGAGTGCCCCCTGCTTTGCACATTTTATTGCACTACTTGCTCCCAACACCTGATCCAACTAATCAGCTAATTACTAAGCTTTTCTTCGACAGAAGGTGTTAGAGCAGAAACCTGTAAAATGTATAGGGCAGGTGGCTTTCAGAAGCAGGGAACCTATGCTTTCCTGTTTGTTAATGAGAAGTGCAAAAGAACCTATTTTAAGGTGCCACAGAATGAAAAGAAAGTGTTTACCCATTATAGGTGAGAGATAGACATGGTGTGAGCTTCGAACATTGTTGCTGCTTCCTTCAAATCCAAATGCCACAAGTGCAAATCAGTGCACTGAAACAGCACAATCCCAACAAAACACGTTCTTGCATAAAAAGAATTGGACATTTACATGCCCAAAATGAACATTCTCCAGCCCTTAAAGGAAACTTGGGGCAACTAGGTGCTAACAAAAAGGCAGACACTAGACCGCATTTCATGCCCTCTCCAAAGAACTGAATCAATGCCAACATAATGTATGTCTTTAAACATTGGCCGTTTTCAGCATTGGTTTCTTCCTCTGATCCAGACTCAAACATATAAGGTTCTATGCCTAGACACTTCATGATTAGTCGATGACAGTTATAGCAAAAGCATGAGTACCTGCACTACTACACTGTAAACCAGCCAATCAGAGATGAGCGACCAAAACGATATACCTTTTATGTAAACATGGGAGCCATTAACCATTTAGGAACCTTCATTTTTTAAATGTTTATCTGGTGATACTGAAATAAACTGTTTTTAAAAGTTCTGCATTTTAATGGTCAAGCTTTATTTTGATAATCCTCAAATTTTCTTGCTTGTTAACAAAGTAAAGGGATGTTCACTGGAGTATTAACAGCTTTAGAGTTAAGGTTACATTCAGTAGCATTAACAACATATTTAGATGAATGTAAGTTAAAGACAAGGTGAATGTCTGCAGTGGACTGTAAATGTTCAACAAAAACAATCATAAACACAAGCATATTAGATATTACATTAGATAATGACAGCAAGATTTGATTCATCAGTTGCCCAAGCAATTGTATTCACCCATCCCTTTCTTTAAGAATGACTTAATGGTGCATGTGGCTTGGAGAAACGTTCAGTCACACACTGTTGGTCTGTGTCCTCTAAAGCTCAGTGGCTGTGCCCTTTGATTTTGACAGAGCGCATTAAAGTGACACTTATTTCATCGATCTGCTCCCAGGATTTGATCGTTACTTCATCAGCCGAACGTTGGAAAACAACAGGAGGAACATCTGGTTTGCTGAGTTCTGGGAGAACAATTTCAACTGCAAGCTCAATCGACATGCCTTGAAAAAAGGATCCGGCATAAAGAAATGCACAAGTAAGAAATTCTAGCTATCTCCCCACTGGCAAAACACCCTTCTTTCACAGCACTGTAAAAGTAGGAGCGGGGGTGGAGGAGGCCTTGGAGGTGGAGTAGACAGGGTGAGAGAAAAAAAGAGGAAGAGAGAGGTTGGTTGAGAGAGAAAGAGAGAAGTTGGTTGAGAGAGAAAGAGAGAGAGAGAGAGAGAGAGAGAGAGAGAGAGAGAGAGAGAGAGAGAGAGAGAGAGAGAGAGAGAGAACACAAAAAAAATGTTGGTGCCAAATCCTTTCAGAAAGACTTGACCTACTCCGCTGCATGCTGGAGAAACTGCCTGGGTAAGTCGTAATTCCACGAAGCTGCTTCACATCTGAACTCCTGGGTTGAGCACCATCTTCCCTCGACTAGCTGCATAAAACCCATCTAATCCACTGTACAGGAGGAGAGATGATAATCTTTAATTGATTCCGGCTGTCTCTTGTGGGAGTGCTCTTAGACTCTGAGCCTTTTACCACCACATTCATCCATGGTCAGCACTTGACCCCCCTGGCCGTGCAACACAGCTGTCACATAGCAACACACCTATGGCTGCAGCCAATCAGTGTGCATCCCAAGGAGAAGGATGCAGGGCTTTCTAGGGGCAGATTTGCTGGAAGATGGTGGCATCCTTTACTGCACTGCAGCAGCAGACGAAGCAGGAAGGCTGCCAACCTCTGGCTTCACGTCCACATAGAGATGCTGCCGGTGATGTTAGAAGCTGATTTTATCCCTGGCTGCTTCAGAGAATATGCATCTGACCGTAGCTTCAGAGTTCACTTAATGCCTTACGAGTTAAACGTATTTCATTTTTTGAGCATATTCATAAGTAGCTTACTTACTTTCCACTAACCGGCCTTTAGCTCATAGGCGGAGGATTCTGGCACGGAAAAGATTCATCATACTACCACGCTAGAATAAACTGCTTAATTTTATAAGGCAATTGTTAGACTCACCAGGAAATCATTATCGTTGCCTCGCTGGAGATTCTTGAATAACTAACATTGATTAAATGCACTGTCTTTGTTCGCTCTGTTAATTAAAGCCAATACAATAGTCTGTTGTGTATAGAGAGAATCTACAATGCACGCTTTAGTGAAACACAGGGAATTTCATTTCTTTACTATCCATTTGTTTTTACAGTGAGCAGAATGCTACAGATTGCTGAATAGACAAAAACAGTAAGGGAATGAAGTGCAATTAAACACACAAATGCTCAGTTTGTTATTTGTTGCTTATTTCCTTATCAGCCCTAGCAAAAAATGTGAAACCTAAGTGGGACAAACTCCATACTCACCTGAACAGCTTGCCCTGCAGGAGTAATCTGAAAAGGGCTCAATTAAATTAAATAAAATGTAATTAAAATGAGTAAGACTGAAGTGCAGATGGCAGTGACAAAGCGGTACGTCTCTTTAATGAAAACGGTTAGTCTGGCACAATGCTGTTGATTAACTATGGCACAAGGGGGGAATGTGTTAGAGGTCACAAGGAAGAGAACATTAGTAGTCTAAAGTAATGTTCAGCCATGATAAAAAATGTAATGCAAGTATAACTGCATAACACATCCTCTAGCAGTGTTTGTCTCTAAGGGGAGATGTAATATTTATCGGAGAGAAGTGATGCAGAACCGGAGCCCACTCCCTGCTGCTGGGTAAACCCTTTTATTCACCATGGAGTCTGGAGCTAGCATAGAAAAGATCCCCTCCTTATCAGTGTGTTTACAGCATTGTAAAGAACGCAGGCTGACATTACAGCAAACAAAAACATTCCCATGTTTTCCATTAAGGACTAGCCGGCATAGGCAGGTATTTGCTGTCATTAGTCTGCTGGTTTGGGGGATTTAGGAGCGTGTTTATCTGTTGTTGTTGCTGACTGCATTATCGAGGTCGTCTAACGCTGCAAAATTGGGCAGCTAGAGCTCTGCTCCCTTGCAAACGTCCTTCTGCATGTTTTTATTGTTGCTTTATAAGGTGTGCACAGCTAATTTAGAAATTCCCAAGCGTGCTCTTTGTACATCTTCAAAGACAGACTAAAAAGCCGAGCGGCTGTAGCTGACTATGTTGCTCGGGTACCTAAGACAGAACACAGCCCAAAGACAGCCTCCAAGGGATAGTGTTCCCACTAACAAATCCAGTCATGCATGAGTCAACACGCACCCACGGATCTGCCTAAATCCCCACTGACATTGTTGACGATGACTAATGTGATATAAGATCTTCAAAAAATGCCTCCATGAATGGCTGAGTCAAAGCACAATCTCTGACATCTCTCCAATTGCTTTTTTTGTAATGCTCCAAGAACATTCTCGATTTTAAATCCAAGGAGTGAGTGCGGGCTCCTTGGCAGCAAATTTGGAGTTTCAGCTGCTGCAGCCCAAGAAGAGTAATGTTCTTTTAAAGTCAAGATGGCTTTCTGTTGGACTGACTAAAAATAAGGAAGTAGTGTTCTTTAAAATTCTGCAAGACCACATTTATTGATGTGTTATGTATTTATGTTATGTCTCAATAATTAAGGTTGTGTTTTTATTTCAGTAAATATGTATACAGTAATGTAAAAAAAATTAGTACACCCTATGAAAGCCTGTGTGTTTTTATAACATTCTTGGACATATGGATATTTAATCTCAACATTAACAGTACTGGGAGATTCACTGACAATTAACTAAACAATTAAAACTGAAGAAAACAATTACCAACATGCACAGTTGAGGCCGTCCAATTAAGTTCACCTCGAGAGCAGACCGTAAGATGCTAAAGGATGTCTTTCTGTTTATTTGAGGTTTGTTAATAATAGGCTACATGAGGGATAAGGTGAGTAATGAAGGTTCTTGTCTTGGAGTTCTGAAAATTCTGAACACCTTTTCAGTATACAGGGGGTCATCAGGTTACGTTGCACTTGAAAGATGACGATTCGTGATTACGCTACTGGCTCTTTTAAAACATTCTCATATTGACTGGTGTTAGCTATTTGTATGTTACTCATTCATGCATGTTGCCATCTGTTAATAAAGCACAGTGCTGTTCAATAAAGCCTCCACAGCCTCATTATATGTCTAAGTTCCGACTTACGTTGAAATCTTTGTTACGTTGCGTTCGGACGTAACTTGAAGACCCCTTGAACAGAGATTCTTCAAAAGCACTCAGTGCACTCATCTCAATTCCAAAATTTCTTTCCCCTGAAATGGCTCGGCATGTTAGATACCAGAGGGTCGCTGAAATTTTTTTTTAGCACATTTAAGAGTTTAGTCAAGATGAAGAGGCCAGTAATTGCATGTATGTATGCTCTTATACATACAGTAAATTCAGATTATGATGTTGATGGTCAGGAAGTTGAAATGCTCCCATGTTGTTTCCATGCTGCCATCATATTCACTGCTGTTGGATTGCAGAGAGCAACATCAGTGCTGTGATTCTGCAGCTCTCACAAAAGCCCTGTGGTTACTGGAGGATTAAAGGGCTGGATATCTCTGCTTTCAGCTGCCTCTCTCCTTCTCTCTCCCTTTTCCAGTCTTACAGCAAGCGCATTGTATCCCGTTTATAACAGGAAAGAACAAACATTCAGCGAGCAGTGGGAGATTGGTCTGTGATTGCTTTTTAGAAGATTCACGCATGACATCTTGTTCAGTCACTTCTCAATGAATCTTATTTCAAGCGTTTCATGAGTGTTTTCATTTTTCTTCCCTTTTATTGGCAGATTGATTACACTGTTAGTTTGCTTAGCAAACGATTTTTATTTCAATAATCAAATCAATAGATCATTGACAGCAGATGCTGATCCACTGTGCCTTGTAGTCCAGTAGTTGTGGTACAGCTTTATCATTCAATAGGTAGTGTCTAGGGAAGGGATGTGAGGAAGAGGCTACTTCAGATTGTTCTTGTACACAACGGATCATGGAAGATATTGTGTGGAGCCACAAAAGGCTCTCGTCATGTTCCAAATGATTCTGCAACAGTGGTTGTCACTGATGATGGTTCTTGGCATATCTGCATTGCCAAATCCAAAAGCGCCTGTGATGTGAGAGCAGACTCTTCTGTAGCACTCTCTTTACAGTCTGCCCTGTAGGCCTGCGCTGTTCAGAGGACAGTGGAGAGGGTGGAGAGCTGATGTCTAAATGCTTTTTGAAAGGGTACGTTGATCAAAGAGTGGGACCCATCTTTTATCTACGAGGAATGTGTGGTGGTTGTACAATTGATTGTAATGTGGAAGAACAGAAGGGTGTAGCTGATCTCTTTCTCTTGAGGCTCCATCATCTAAGCAAATCAAGCAACTGAGTAGGCTGTATTGACTCCCCTGGTTCATTTGAAAAATCCTCATTGACATGGGTGGGTTTAAGTGTTGTTATGTTTGTGAAATAATGGCTCAAGCAAAAGTACCTTTAGTACTTTAGTAGAAGTACAAATAAAACAAGTCTGATACTATTGAAGTATTCAGTAGAACTGCAGTAGAACTTCCTAGTACATGTAGCAACTAGTACATTGGCTCCAGGAGTTTACTACCATTTATTTTTGGTGAACTCCAAGATCACAGATGTGAGCAATTTGCAAAACACAAGCTGTTCCCGATGCAACATAATTGAATTAAAGACATACAAGGGAATAGAGTTATTGGTACATGTCCACCTGCAACTTCACTGTTTGGTGGAAAAGTTCAAATCCTAATGCTACAAGGCACTTGGCCTTCACAGTCTGAACTGAAGAGCATTCATCACAAACAGCAGGTGCGGGAGGAGTTGAAAAGAGAGTCATCAAAAGAGATAGTTTACCAGCAGCACCCCACATCAAAACAATAGCCACAAACAGTGGACATTTTTTAAAGAGCTTTGTGGAGTATATACACTATATTGCTGAACGTATTCACTCATCCATCCAAACAATTAAATGCAGGTGTTCTAATCACTTCCATGGCCACATGTGTATATTGAAGCACCTAGAAATGCAGATTGCTTCTACAAACATTTGTGAAAGAATGGGTCGCTCTCAGGAGCTCAGTGAAATAGATGCCACCTGTGCGACAAGTCCAGTCGTGAAATTTCCTCGTTACTAAATATTCCACAGTCGACTGTCTGTGGAATTATAACAAAGTGAAAGCGATTGGGAATGATAGCAACTCAGCCTTGAAGTGTTCCACCACGTAAATGCAGGGGCACATAGTGTGCAGAGGTCACCAAATTTCTGCAGAGTCAGTTGCTACAGACCTCCAAACTTCAAGTGGCTTTTAGATTAGCTCAAGAACAGTGTGTAGAGAGCTCTATGGAAAGGGGTTCCATTGACGAGCAGCTGCATCCAAGCCATACATCACCAAGTGCAATGCTAAGCTTTGACTGCAGTGGTGTAAAGTGCCATCACTGGACTCTAAAGCATTGGAGACACTGTCTCTGAAGTGACGAATCACGCTTCTCCATCTGGCAATCTGATGGACGAGTCTGGGTTTGGCGGTTGCCAGGAGAACAATACTTGTCAGACTGCATTGAGCCAAGTTTAAAGTTGTGGTGTGGGGATGTTTTTCAGGAGCTGGGCTTGGCCCCTTAGTTCCAATGAAAGATCTGAATGTTTAAGCGGCAAAAGATTTTGGACAATTTCATGTTCCCAACTTTGAGAAAACAGTTTCCTGGCTTTCCTGTTCCAACATGACTGCGCACCAGTGCACAAATCAAGGTCCATGAAGACATGGATGAGAGAGTTTGGAGTGGAAGAACTTGACTGGCCTGCACGGCAGGCAGATGAGAGAACACTTTTGGCAATATAGTGCACTTCATGTTTATATAGTTGTTGACAGATTTCCTGGTCAATCAAGATTAAGCCACATCATCATCAAGATGTCTTTTAGTTTGTGAAGCTGGATGGTGAGTAGACGTGTCATAGGGAACAATGTTGGTTTCCTTGATGCATGTTAACATATTTAGAGAGCAGTGGAGAGTAATGTTTGTTTATTTCGTGTTTGTTAACAGGTTTAGAGGGAAACAGACAGTAATGTTTGTTTATTAAATTTTTGTTAATAACAGGTTTTGAGAGCATCAGTGAGTAATGTTTGTTTATTTGATTTTTGTTAATAACAGGTTTTGAGAGCATCAGTGAGTAATGTTTGTTTATTTGATTTTTGTTAATAACAGGTTTAAAGGGCAGCAGAGAGTAATGTTTGTTTATTTGATTTTTGTTAATAACAAGTTTATAGGGCAACAAAGAATAAGGTTTGTTTATTGGATTTTTGTTAATAACAGGTTTAGAGGGCAGCAGAGAGTAATGTTTGTTTATTAGATTTTTGTTAATAACAGGTTAAGAGTGCAGAGGTGATAATATTGGTTTACTTGATGCTTGCTTATACCTTTAGAAAACAGTAGTAATGTTTGTATATTTGAGGTTTGCTAATAATAACTTTAGAGGGCTGATGTGGGTAATGTTTGTTTTTTTAACTAAAGCAAAAGTACTGTGTAAAAATCTTAAGGACCTACACAAATTGTTTATAGCCATTTATTTCAGCATTGAGTGTCTTTCTGCCAGCAAGAACACATACATTAATAGACAATATAAACAAGAAAGCAGTAAAAAGATGTGTACAAATCATTGGTATTTTGTGAGCTGGTTAGATGAACAGAAGTTTGGTTCTTGATCTCTTCTCAATGCCTCTAGCCATTGCATGGATGTGTGAAACTCCAGCAGCACTTGATTTAATGGAAGGATGGACTGACTGAAGCCAAACTAGGAATTTGATGACAAGTACAAGTAAGGAAGAGAAATCTGAATATTCCATGATAGAGGTCTGAATATGGTTAAACTAACAAATTGATAAACAAAGTCATTGTTTACTTTCTACTGTTATTTTAAAGTCATACTAATATTGTTTTGTTGGAGTAAAAAGGTTATGGTTTGTGTGTACAGAAAAGATTACAATACAGTTGTATAGTTTCTTCGTGCACCCTCCCCCGGGATCTCTGCACCATAATACTTTATAGTGGAAAATTCAGTGTGAGATTCAGGTGGTAATGTCTCATATAAAAGTGCTTCTGTTCGGATCAGAGACAAATGCCACCATGCTCTGGTACCTGAATGATATCCAATGATATTTCTTAAAGGATTTTGTGATTTGAGGCTCTAAATGGAAGAACAAGCTCTTGATAGTATTGTAGCTGCAGTAAATACATCTTTAATTCTCAGGCCAAAATGTAAGATTCATATAATTGAGAGTAAATTATGTCTTACAAGTAGTTATATAATGATATTTACAATATTGAAGGTGTGACAATTGCCACATTTTTAGAGGGCAGCAGTTAGTAATGTTTGTTTATTTGGTGTTTGTTACTAAAAGATTTAGAGGGCAGCCGTGAGTAATGTTGGTTTATTTAGTGTTTGTTAATAAAAGGTTTAGAGTGCAGCCGTGAGTAATGTTGCTCTTTTAGTGTTTGTTAATAAAAGGTTTAGAGTGCAGCAGTGAGTAATGTTGGTTTATTTAGTGTTTGTTAATAAAAGGT
>JBBIGC010000104.1:17894979-17917642 GCA_037576955.1 Lepidarchus adonis
CACACACACACACACACACACACACACAAAACACGCCAAGCTACTCTAGCTCTAATGAATATACAGCTGTCTGGCATGATTATATGAGCACAGAAAGATAATTAATCTTGCTTGCTCTCTCGCTGTCTATTATTCCACCCTTGTGTGTTAGCAGACCGCTTCCATTTATCAGTCTCGGCATGAAGAACACGATACAAGGCTGAGATAACATGGATGGAAAGGCATTAAGTCATTCCGTCACATACCATAACGTGATGCCAAGCCGGTATGATGTTAAATTAAAGTAGATTCAAGCTGGCCTGTGAGTGCGTAAGATGAAAGATGACAATTTAAGCATATCATATTATCCAAACATTGTAAAAACTTTTACAATCCATAGGAATATTTAATATTCAATATATTCAATATATAATTCTAAGTTCTAATTAATGATGCTAATATGTACTTTCTATTATAATAAAAAACATAATTGTAGCAATTTACACAAGAATATAATTTTATTTCTATTACACTTTTGTGCATCTCATGCAATTAGATTACATTTGCCTTTCCAAACAATTTGTGCTCTGTTTTAATGTAGCAGGAAGCACTAAGGAAAAAACAGAAAATTCACAAAGAATTCTCTTCCTTTGAGCTTAACATGAGCTGTCATTATTTTAATTACTTCACCTCTTTATGTGCTGCCTTTTTGTAGCAATATGTCGTATTTGAACATCATAAAAAGCAGAATGCATGAAGCTGAAAGTGTGGTTGAGTTTTATTGCACCATAACATATTTTTTTTTGGTCTTCCAGATCAGGAGAGGATTGGGAAGGACTCGTCATATGAGCAGGAGGGAAAGGTGATGTTTGTGATTGATGCAGTTTACGCTATGGCCCATGCACTCCATAACATGCACAGAGACCTGTGCCCGGGCAAAGTGGGGCTTTGTTTGAAAATGGACCCTATTGATGGAACTCTCCTGTTAAAGTACATTCGCGATGTCAAGATCACAGGTACAGTATGGCTCAGTCACACTTCTGACATATTCATTCAACTCAAAATATGAAGAAAAGAAAAACTGCTTTATTTACACATGAATGAAGAATATTACTGTACATATTTTTAAGGATCATGTGATTGTGATGTTTTATATGTCTTACAATGTTTCAATTGTCCAAGGACAACTCTTCAAATTCTGGTTTCAAAGCGTGCGCTGTGTCATTGAGAATCGCCTGTGCTTTTGATAGCACCAATTTCCTATGTAGAAGCTGGAGATCATGCTGTTCTTTATTCCCTATCAACTGCAGTTTTTTCAGTACATTTTGTCAATGATAAAAAAGCAGTTTCTACAAGCACTTCATATCAACCATTTTTGTTTTATATATTTTCATAGTACATTGCAAAGGAAATTAAAACATTTTACAGATACACGGTTGCAGGACTTTTTAAACGGCGTCCCCCAAACCCTTGTTTTTCATCCTCCCACCCTGACTGTAAATTGTCAACTGAAGGCTGAAGGAACAAATAAGGGGTATTATAAAGATTAGCTGCAGCAATGGATTTGAACTGTGTGAAGCTACAAAATCCCTCAAGGACAACAGCCTGCCTCCCAGAAAGCATTTGACATGTTCTTAGCATATCTAAACTCTTGCTAGGTTGCTCGTGAGCCATTTTCATTTCACTTAAGGCAATTACAGCATATTTCGTCTTTTTCATCCTGACTTATCAATGGCAGCAAAACAGCACTTAAAACAGTGTCTGCTCAAAAGATAGTAGTGTGATTCTCAAGTGCTACAGTGAAGGGAAACTAGCCATATTTTATTTAGATAAGACCTATTTGTTGCACTGTTTCTATGACAGGGTTATCTGAATGTGTCCTGTAATATCACCTTCATGTTTGGCTGAAAGGCTCCACCAGGTTTTATCATTACTAACAGTGACAATATACAGCCATCCATACCAAACGACCACAGGTTACTCCTAATCTCATACTCTTGCATCAGCAGACATCAGAACGGTGAACACAGTCACATGATGTGCAGCCTGAGTGCTCTGCAAATGCCCACTGGTGCTTCTGGCAGAAAACATTAGGACTTTTCTGCTTACTACCATACATTGATGTGATTTTAGTTGTAATTTAAGGACTAAATATGTTTTCGGGTGTCCACTCAGCATGTTTTGGGCTATTTTTCTAGAAAAGGGTAGCAGGAGAGGGGGTAGAGAAAATGGGGTAGATAGGCAAAGGAAGTAGAAAGTGCAAGAGAGGGAGAAAATGAAAGTGAGAGTGAGAAAGAGAACTGGGGAAAGAGAATGTGTGAGAAAGAAGTCGAGAAATGCCATGAAGCGAGACATAAGAATGGAGACAGTGAATGACGAAACGGAAGAGAATGAGAAAGTGAGAAAAGAGAGAGGGATGGAGGACAAAAAGAAGTGGAAGAAAGAACTGAAGCAGGAGAATGTGTGGAGAGAGAACGGAGAAGAAGAATAACAACAACAACGGCAACAAGAGCAATATGAAACAAATCCACCGACAAAGAAACGCCATCCTGGAGCTCAGAGTTCATGCCCAATACACTTTCTTGCCTTCTCTGCTAGCTGTGAAGTTACTGGGACCAAAAGCAATTTCCAAACAATCACTCGCCTTTTTTCCTCATCTCCTCTAAGTTCTCAATAGAGCACCCAAGCACCTGCAGCTCCAGGTCTGATGAAAAAGTGACGCAGGCTTCTGTTCTACAGCAGTGGGTAATCAAAGCTTTTTTGTAGGAGGTTCCAGTCCTCTATGCATCTGCATATAATACACAGGTGCTTATTTTGTTAATAATAAAGATGCTTTAAATGTAACCAGGCTGGATGTTTTGGAACTGCATATTTATTGCTTAATCTGGGGACTTGAAATGCTATTCAAGTCGCGCTGATGCCACTGGGCGGGGATTAGCCATGCTGTCATCCGCTTTTGTAATGTATTGCTAGCTATTAGCTCCACAACACGATCACATGCCGTGATGAGCTTGTGCGCTCAAACAACCCAATAAAGAAAATTGTGGATATTTCAGACTTCTCCAAAGCATTCAGGAGCTGCTCATCACCTTTTCCAGTGCTGCACATGTAGCCTACACACACACAGACACACACAGACACACTTCCCATCTCATCCTCCTTTGATGCGTCTTTGAGTGAGGTTAGTTAGAGACTTCAATAGGCTGAGATAGAATGAAGCGCCCCATCGGTTTTCTATCCATGCAGCCATCACTCCAGGCAAAGTGCACTCTGCTTTAGTGCATAGTGATATGCTACACTAGCTTCACTGTCAGACCCAGCACACACAGTCACCCAAAAGCACAAGCAAGCTTTTCTTTTTTCTTTTTACCTTGGGTTTTGCAACTAGCAGGAAATCTCTTTCATGTCTCAAGTATTCATTGCCAACATCAGTGCAGGTAGGAGGAAAAAGAACAAGTTTTCACTGATTAATATTGTATGGACAGATCAGATCCAATACATATAGCAGCTGGTCAGGCACATTTTCATCAGCGCTTTATGGTTTTATTCCCTGTCGGGTTGAGGTCAAAACATTACTCCCCCCTTGCATCATCAGCAAGCTGTGGAAAAATTTTCACAGAAAGCCGACAAATTTCACAGACAACTGTTACTTTATTCTAATTCGTACGGCCCCTTGCACATTAGCAAATCACACGTTCCAAACAAATGGACGAGTTCTGTCACACAATGCACCATAATCACATAATGTGAGCTGAAAACATACTTATTGATCAAAATATTAGAAAATTACAGTGAGATGCAGAAGGCCTGTGTGGGATGCTCACTGACCATTATGCCTTTTTTTGAAGTGGCTCTTGGCAGGTCAAAAAGCTTACTATACTGAAGGGAAAGTCTATCTGGGGATGTATTCCCATCAAGCTAACTGACTTACTGAGGAAAGCTCTCAAATGTTCCATGCTGTGGAGCTACAGCTCTAATGCAATAGACTTTCAACACCTACACACTGGCAAATGTCCATTCGAAATGACTAACACGATGATCATTTTTGGATTCATATAGTCTCTTTCAGACAGTGACATCTATCATTGTTTTGAAAAGGCAAATAAGGCAGGAAGTCAAACAGGATTCAGGGCATTTGCAAAATGGCTCCTGCGCACCTCAGAAGGGATAAGTTCAAAGGAATTCTCTTCAGTATCCGTTTTATATCCAAGGTGATTAAACTAGGAAAGTCTACAAATTAGCTAAAGCTGATGGTACTCACTGCTATGGAGGCTTATTTGAGGCATGGACTATCTGGGCGGTTGTATAATCAAAAGCCAATTACATTCCACTCTGTTCAATTCCAGAGTAAAATCTACCTGTCATCAGACATCTTTGGGGAACACCAGGCATCTGGTACTGAGACTATGGTTTGGGTAAAATATCAGTGTGAAGTCAGTCAAACAGCTGTGCAAACACTAAGCGCTTATTTAATTCCCAAGCTATAAGTCACTGCATATGTCATTCAGTGGTAAAGCTGACATTTCTCCTTCATGGAATAGCAGTAATCCTGCAGATTTGTGCATGTTTTGCATGTGCAAAAAAAGAAAAAAAAAAACGTAATTCTTTAATCCAGCACTGACTCACCGCGATGTGGATTAGGCATCTTGCATCTTCCAGTTTGACAAAAAAGACTGAGGAGGATAATCATCAACAGAAATTCACCCCTCCTGAAATCACACATAGCATTCAGTGAGAAAACCCTGCGAGAATTGTCAACTGGAACAGTAAGCCAAACATGAGTGGCGAAAACAATTGCTTGTGCCGCTGTTCAGCACACTTGGCGGGTTGGGGATTTGCCTGGCCGGGGAATGGAGTCGGACATGCTCAGGTGCTTTGAATACAGATAGCTGAGCTCAAAGGTTAAAGCTAGAGATTGGCAAAAGCTTGGCGCAGGTTGTTCCTGAGAACAAGACACCTAATCCAAATTCATCACGGGGATGCAGCGACATTGTTATCCTGTCTCCTTCACACTCCCCTTTCAGGTTCTCCTGCAAAAATGGAAATGAGTCTCAATAAACTTGTAAAGTTAGACATAAGGGGGTGGGGACGGATGTTTAGTTGTGGACTTGTTGTTGGTCTGCTGTATTATCAAACTAGTCATTCTACTATTTGTCCCTAACTACATTCACACTTTCTTCAGTGTAGTTGCAACCTTGGGGGAACACATCTCTTCATCTCATTCATCATTCAAATGAAAACATTTTGGGAGGTAGTCTGGAGTACTGACCTGACAGCAAGAGCTGGAGAATCATTACTCTCCTGAGGGTTCACCAGGGTCCATAAGGTTTTTGAACATTAGTGCTGAAATAGTTCTGGTGGTTTTCCAATTATGTTCATCTGCTCCTGTTTCCAGGCATTGCTGGCAATCCGGTGCAGTTCAATGAGAATGGGGATGCCCCAGGTCGGTATGATATCTATCAGTACCAGTTAAATAACAACACAGCAGAGTACAAAATCATCGGCCATTGGACTGACCAACTCAACCTTAATGTAAGTGCCTCAGTCTCTTCTCTACAGTACAAAATACAAGTGGATATACTTTACGATTTGAGCAAAGATTAAAGCCAATATTAGTTTTGCTCAGAAAATATTTTAGTTGCCAAACAGATTTTGGTGCCATGAACACTAAGCAGTATTTATACTTGTGTGTCTCAGATGCCAGAGCTCCAATGGCCAGGCGGTGTAAGGCATGTGCCCTCCTCCATATGCAGCCAGCCCTGCAAGCCAGGCTGGCGCAAAAAGATTGTGAAGGGCATCCCCTGCTGCTGGCACTGTGAGCGCTGTGACGGATACCAATACCAGGCTGATCCATTTAACTGCAAGATGTGCCGATTCGACCTGCGTCCCAACAAGAACCACACAGGCTGCCAGAAAATCCCAATCGTCCAGCTGGAGTGGAGCTCACCATGGGCGGTCATACCTGTCCTCATTGCTATCTTTGGCATAATGGCCACCTTGTTTGTGGTGGTTACTTTCGTTCGCTACAACGACACACCAATTGTGAAGGCGTCAGGACGGGAGCTCAGCTATGTCCTGCTGACGGGGATCTTCCTCTGCTATGCTACGACTTTCCTGATGATCTCTACTCCCGGTGTGGGGATCTGTTCACTCCGACGCATCTTCCTAGGACTGGGAATGAGTATAAGCTACGCTGCTTTGCTAACTAAAACCAACCGAATTTACCGCATTTTTGAACAAGGGAAGATGTCAGTAAGTGCCCCTCGGTTAATCAGTCCAGCATCCCAGCTGGTCATTACCTTCAGCTTGATCTCAGTACAGCTCTTAGGGGTTTGTATCTGGTTTGGGGTGGACCCTCCCCAAGCCTTCATTGACTATGAGGACCAGCGAATGGCTAACCCGGAACTAGCACGGGGTGTGCTTAAGTGTGACATCTCTGACTTGTCACTCATCTGCCTTCTGGGATACAGCATGCTGTTGATGGTCACCTGCACAGTCTACGCCATAAAGACACGTGGGGTTCCAGAAACCTTCAACGAGGCGAAGCCCATTGGCTTTACCATGTACACAACCTGCATCATCTGGCTGGCCTTCATCCCCATCTTCTTCGGCACCTCGCAGTCCACAGAAAAGGTAGGGAATGGTTCCTAGTCTCTGAAGTATGAAATAAATTTGACGCAGCTTTTACAAGTTCAGCAACAAAATTCAGAGAACACAGGCCATTTAAAGTGACAGGCAGCTTAGCAGTTGCAACCAATATATTTGTAATGTACTATATATGAGCTTTTGATCAGCATATTAATATGGACATGTGCAGCTCTAAGACAAGACGCTTCTCTTTTGCTAATCCCACTCGAGATAAAAGAGGCTTTGAAAATGGTGCGGAAATCGAACATCAGCTTTTTGGGGGTGATGTAATCCATTGACAGCAAGTGTCTTGGAATAACAAACAGGAAAAACAGGAGTAGTACTCATAAGGAAATCCTTTCAAGGCAGAATTTTAATTCAGCTCACACAGCCTTACTCTGCATTACTTGTTTTAATCAGAAAACCTGAGACCTTCTGTCACTGGGATTTAGATAAGAGGGCTACCCCCTCCCTTCCTCTTTCAATTCTGCCATACGTTATTTAATTAGCATTGTTCCTTAGAAAAAGCTGAGTTTCTTTCTATTTAGATGCAGATATTATTAATTTTTAAACCTCTGTGACCAGGTAGACTGTGTAAAAGAACATTGGAATCATTTGGTCATAGCATTATCTTAAACCTTCCATGATCACAAATGAATTAGGCTTCATTGGTGAATAATTTTTCTGTTCCTTTTCCACTTATTTCTGTTTTCCCTTCTCAAAGGTTCAGGTTCCATAAATAATCGATCCTTACCTGTGCTCTGGCGCATGGTAGCAAAGGGATACTGGGCAGAAGCAAGAATTTGTCTTTGTTGATAGCTAAACTCACTTCCGGGAATTTCCTTCCAGCACTGGCAATAATGCTGCATACAGTACATCACATGATAAATGTAGACCATTGAACATGCATCAAACAAATAACTATTGCTGAAAAGAATGAACATTTCAAAACAGCTGCATCTCACAATCATCCAAGCTGACAAGCACAGCCAAGCCTGGCGAGGGTGAGATGACATGTCTTTTAGTGCAATTAAATGCCTCTCTTCCCCCTGGCGCTTGATTTACCTTATCTGTCTGCCCGTTCACTCATCACATGCTTAGGCCGAGCGTCTAATCAGCACACCCACTCCATCATTTGTTTGTCGTTTTATGTCAAACTGAACATAATGAATGTCACTTGGGGCTTTATGAATCATTTAAATGAGGGCATGCGGTTTGGTCTCTATAGTATGTGATGAGCTCGCTAAGTGCTAACTGTAAAGGTAAGACTAATGTCATCTCATCCTACTAGTTTTGAATGGAAGGGAATGGACTGTGTGTCTGCGATTTCTGATGGGTGACCGGCTGTAGCAAATCCTGTAGTGATCTGACCAGAGTTGAATTTCTAGCTTGTAGGGATGTAATTGTACATATTTTCAAATCAGATGCAGATTTAAATTAAGTTCAGATGTTGATATTGCTGCTGTCGGATACACCTGGAGGGATGGCAGGTGGCACAAAGAAAAGTAGAGTGAATACAACAGTGGTTTATTAAAGTTCTGTGGGGGATAAAGGCTAAAGGAGAAGGGGAGGAGGGGAGGAGTGTCTGTGGGAGGTGATGTATTGAATGTATGCATGTATTAAATATGCCTTGATACCCAAAGAGTTACAAAATATCTTGGCAAGAGAGATCAGATCAATACATTTCTCATTTTGAGACTGTTGTAGAATATTCTAAGATTATGTTTTACTTTTCTTATTCTGCTGGCAGGTGTTTTTTGTTTGTTTCAAGACTTAAAGCACATTTTGCTTTTTCCAAACATTTATTAATCTGCTATATGACAAATTATTATCCATGTTCAATGATGACATTGTATAAAAACAGATATAAATAAATCAGACTTGATCTGATCTGGTAGTGTATATAATAATCTGTTTTAAATACACTACCAGTCAAAAGTTTGGATGCACTTTCCCATTCAATTCAATGAAGCTTTTGACTGGTGGTGTAAAACCTTGTCATGTGACAAAAGCAGGTGTAGAACATATGCTAATCTGATGTTGACCTTATGTATTAACTATTGATATTTTTGGTCATGTGTGAAATCATGACTGACAGTGGTTTCCACAAAGACGACCAACAATAAGCCATCAAAATAAACAAGGAGAGCCTCAAACTCCAGTGTTGGAAAGTTAGTGTTGTTCCTCATCAAGCACACCTGGTTTAAAGCATACTCCCATCTTTCTGAAATGGGACTTCAGCACATTCAGGTAACACTGTAGAGTGGAAAACAAAACTGAACGGACTGAGCTTGACCCTGAGATCCAAGTTTAAGCCGCCCATCCTACACCATTGTGCTGCAGAGCTATTTGAATCTGCAACCCATACAATTGCAGGCTGTCGGTGCAGTGCTAAATGGCTGACTTGCACTAGATTCTCCTCTATTCTGTTGCTGACAGAGTAATTACTGTCCCTGCATGTGGGAGAGCGAGGTCCACACCTCTTATTACATACAGGTGTGTTTCAGAGCTTGGAGAAGCTCTGTATGAGGTTTCCCATTTGTCACTTGATGCACAGAAGAACGTTGTCATTTAACTGTGATTCTAAAAAAAGACTTTAGCAATATTGTTAGGCACGCAGAATTTCACTTGGCACTTTCAAAGCTTTTGGCATAATCAGGTGATAACAAGCAAAGTCACACCTTCACATCACCGGAATATAACAGTTTTTTAGCAACACCATGTCTACACAGGGAGCTCTAGACTTGAGATGTTCATGTTTCTGTGAAACGACAGAAGGGAAGGCTACGAGTGTGGTCATTTCAATTATCCACAAAAATGCACTGCTGTCAAGCAGAAATTACAACAAAGCTCTATGACACTTTGTTTAAAGGTACCTCAAATCTGATCTGTGGGTGCGGGGTGGTGATATGAACTGAAATGTACATTATCATGTTTTGTAGTATCTAGATAACAACAAATCCCATACAGCAAGACAACAAGTGGCCACTGCCACAGTGCACTGGAAACAAAACTGGCAACCTTATTGTGAGAGCCAACAGCCATGCCCTGGCTTTCTGTGAATTATTTTCTATTGATTATTGATTTACTTTTTGTAAACTGGTTGGTAATACATTATTTAACAGATCAAAATTCATGCCTACTTTTGAAATCAATACAGTTGAAAATGACAACAAAATGTAAAATAAATGTACAAACCCCATTTCCCAAAAAGTTGGGATTTTTATCAAATTAAAACAAGAATGCGTGATCTCAAGGCTTTATCCACACGGGTGTTCATATCCTGGGTGAATGAAAGCACTCTGAGTGACCTCTGTGTTTTGTAACGGTGCTTGTTTGACTTTAGTCTGATGTTACATTTGTATTTGTTTAGTCTCTGTTTAGCGCCAAACTGTAGTGCAGACTGTAATGCTGTGTTTCTATATTTAGAAAATCCAGAGCATTTCTGTAACCTGTGGGTTTTGAGGTTATCCTTTATTGAATTTATGATATAGAAATTATAAAACATCATCTTATGAGGAAGGTTTTTTAACATAAGAATCAAGGTTCAGCTCCTTGCATCTGGGTTCCATTCCTCCGAATGTGACCAGAAAGAAACATTCACCCACTTAAAGCTCTGTTATGCCTTTTTCTGAGCGTTTATGCTACTTTTACTTTCACTTTCGCTTTTACACTGTAAAATTGTGTGGGGGTGGGGGGATGATGTAAGTCGAGGACCCCCTGTATCTGATGGTTATAACTTTATTAGAGCTGAACCCTGACATCATTATGTTAAAAATCATCCTGATTTAGTGACATAGGAAAAGAAAGCGTCACTGCTGCTTTTGGATTCACCCTCTGACTGAACAAGGTGTGAAAAATCATGGGTTATATTCAGTCATTTTGCCAAATGCAAAGAATGCGCTCAGGATTTTGGCAGAAATTGACACCAAGGAAATGTGAAATGCGACGTATTTTGAATCTGAACGCATAGTTGACTGAACGTGTCCTGAAATTCCATGTGGAAAGTCAGATTCCAATGTGCAGAAACACTGAATTCAATTCATGCTCAACTCATGCCACAAATGCTTGATTCAGACATTCAGTGTGGACCAGGCCTAAACATGATGTTCTATTTAGAGATGCATAATAATATTGGAATCCCATATAACCAGGTAAATGCTTATATATGTGTATGTGACAAATACATTTTAATTTGAAATTTGAATTTTTGCTTGATCACTGTGCAAATGTGTAACATTTTAGAACATTTTATTTCTCAGAATAAATGGAAATAAATGCAGAATATATAAATGTGTATGCATCAGAACATACACTGCTGCTTTAAAGTATTTGTATATAAATGTGTCTTAAAACAGTAGTCCCTAACCTTATTCGTGCCACAGACCGGTTTAATGTCAGACAATATTTTTGTGGCATTTAAGGTGTTGCAGATAAAAACAACAAAATAAAATTATACAACCAACACAACACTGTGGTATTTTGTAAATATAATAAAAAACGTGAATCCACTGTGTAATTATATGTAACTTTATTAGCAGCGTCTTTCTGAAATCCACCAACAACAATCAGAGTAATGTCGTCCTCTACCCCTCAAGTGCTCTGGTCGCTATGGTAACACGTAAACAGTCCTTTCAGAATAAGTTTTCAGTGCTGTTGTAGTGATCTCATGGTTTTCTGCCATGACTTTCATCCAGAATGCCGGCAAAGTTGATGTCTCAAACAAGTTCACAAAAGTTTACATTTTTTGTACATCCTGGTAATGGCCTGTGGCGCAGTTTGAAATGCTCCACAGCCCAGTAGTGGTGGTTGGAGACCACTGTCTTACAACATCATCTGATTTTCAGACAACTTCTAAAATGACAGTAAGTATAGAATCCCTAGTTTAAAATGTATTAAAATTCCATGTATTTCTTTTTAAAAATGATCCAAAACCATAACTGGGTGTGGCAAACGTAAGTGAACCTGTGCTTTCAGTACTGGTGTGAACTGGTTGTGCAGCAATAACTGCAACTAAGATAACTGTTGATTAGTCCTGCACATTGAATTTTAGCCCATTCCTCTGTACAGAACAGCTTCAACTTTAGGATGTTGGTAGATTTCTTCATATTAACATCTTGCTTTATTGTATTTCCACAACATTCTATTTGGATGAAGGTATGGACTTTGACTTGCCCATTCCAGAACAATCATTTTATTCTTCTTCAATCAGTCTTTGGCAGAACAACATATGCGTAGGATCTCTTGAGATTCAGTTCACACAAGTCTTGACATTTTCATTTAGGATTCTCTGGTATATTCTACAATTCAATGTTTCATCAATAATGACAAGCCATCTAAGCCCAGATACAGCAAAACAGAACCAAACCCCACCTCTCCTACCACCATGTTTTACAAAAAGGATGATGTTATTTTGCTAGAATGCAATGTTTCTTTCTTCTAATGGAACACTCCTAATTTAAGCCAAAATGATCTATTTTGGCCTTATTCATCCACAAAATATTCTCCCATTATACTGTACTTCTGGTTTGTCCACATGATCTATAGTAAACTCTAGATAAGCAGCAAAATTTTGGGGGAAGAGCAGTGCCTTTCTCATTGCTGCCCTGCCATACACAACATTGTTGTCTTGAATTTCCTCCATTTGTACAGTCTGATTGAACGTTGATTGGTGGAGTCCAAACTCTTTTAAGATGTAATTGTTAACCTCTAGTTCCCAGGACACCTCCTTTGTTCGAACCATGATAAACATCCAAAAAAATTGGTGTGTGATCACGTTTGAGCGGATCCCACTCCTACCTGATTGTCATGTCTGAAAAACGTATATGATAACCCTAAGGATTCACTTATTTTTTGCCACATATAGAAATGTTATTAGATCTATATTCCAATAAATAAATGACCAAATATAATAGATTTGTTCAATTTTAACTACATTTTGGACTTTGAAAATCTGAAAATTAAACAATGATACAAAACACCAACCTCTACTAATGAAGGAAAATGATCCAATATTAAATGTCTGAGTAGGAAGGTATGTGAACATTTTTTTTTAGTTTATGATGTTTATGACCTCCTCATGCAGCAATGACTGCAAGTGAAAACATTTCTGGTGACTGTTAGATAGTCCTGCACATTATTCACTCATTTTTCTATAAAGAACAGCTGAACCTCACCTCACATGAACTGCTCACTTCTTGTACTTTGACAGCATATCTGCTGGAAAAATATCATGACTTGGCCCTTCCAAAACACTTTAGACTTTTTTGTAGAAAACAATGTGGGTTGAGGTCATTATTTTGCCACATAACCTGATTTCTTTAGAGAACTTTATCTACTTTTGGGACTTTCATGAAAATGTTCTAATGTATAATAATAATAATAATAATAATAATAATAATAATAATAATAATAATAATAATAATGCAAAAAAGGGTTTTTCCACAATGGCAAGTTTACTAACTGAACTGGAGCATGGAAAAATTTACATTGTGTCAACAATGTTTACTGTCATGTAAATGTTTAAACTGGGTGTAAAGCTTTGGTTATGACATACATATACAGCGTAGCAAAATTCATATCATGGAACAAATCTGGTCATGCTTCATACCTACCAAAATCTGTTCTGATTCAATGAAACAGGTGATTCTGGACTGAGACAAAACCAAAGAAAATCTGCTATAGCTTATTTTGTTTAGTTAGGAAACCTAATAAGCATGTTACATACAGTAAACGTTATGACTTTTATTATTATGATAAAAAAAATAATCTGTCTGTTTATTGACAGTAACCAAATTGCAGTTTATTTATGACTTTGTTGTAATTAGTGCAGTAAACACGTTTACATGAGTTGCATATTGATGAAGTTCAATGCACATTTTTGGTCGAGCAGAAGAATGTGCTGCAACCTACAGTTTATCTGCTTTGTAAGGATGTCAGCATTTTCCAGCATTTTAGCAGCTCTCACATGGGGCGGGTCTCTCAAAAGCATCATTATGTAACACACTGTCAAGGAGCATAATAAGATCATTGTTGTATGTTCACAGGCATACTTTCCTACCATGCTGCAACTCCCTGCTTTACTCTCAGGGATGGAAAAATACTAAAAAAATAAGACTACCCTAGTAATGACTTATTACCTTATATACAAGTAAAAATGTTAAAGAAAACCAATGGAAGTGGTATCGAAGATGGAATTTATACAAAATGTTTTGTTCATCTAACCTATTATTTTACTTTTCACCATTTCATTGAAATCTATTTGACTTTAGTAAAAGCAAATACCTATTAATTGTTAAACCAAGCAATTATTCAAAGCCCCCCTAACCTCCTTTTACCATACAGTTGCCTTCACCAGGCACACACACATTATGATCATCCACTATAATTCCTAATAAACCACATATTAAATTCAATTGAGGAATGAAGATAAGAAAATTCCTTAATAAAATGTGTTCTATTATTCATGTATTACAATAATTGTCATTAACTGATGAATGGTGCATTGCATCTGGGAAATCAAGTTTTCTGCAATGGCACAGCTAACATCATATTTATATATATAAGTCTTTTTTTTTTACACATTTAGTCACTTCAGACAAAATAATATTAAGAGTAGAAAAGCTAAAGTAGTAAGAAAAGCTTCCTTATAAAGTGGGAAAAAAAACATTTATAAGCCTTTCATTACATTTGATGCCTTTGTGAAAGATAATGTCATTTTAGCAAAAACATCCTCCAGTACAAAGTTTGCAAACCCCTAAAAAAAACAAAACACTGACTTTTTAAAAAGAGGCTAATGATTTATCAGTTTGCTTGTGGGCTTGGAAACGGCTGAAAACCACCTTCTTTTCTGTAAGGATGTGCTAAATCTTGACCAAGGCAACTGACAGCAACAAATGTTAAGCAGTGGAGGGCTTACAGAGAGATAACCTTGTGAATTCAGGAATTACCCAGAGTGTCAGGTTTTTGGTTGGTCACTAAATAATGACAAGACTTAACAAAAATTCAGCCTTGATGGGAATGCTGTTTAATTTATTGGACTGGTCTGTAATAAATCTGGGCATATCTGTGGCTATATGCCTGGAAGACGCAGTATACTATATAACAAGTGTTTCTGTGAGCAAGTATTTTTTCATACAGTATGTACTAAATACCCTTTGTCACACAGGGCCCCAGGGTGCTCCCCCAAGTCACCCCAATGGTAGATCCAGCCATGCATGAAGTAATTTATTTGGGTTGAGCTGACATACCATTTTGTACAGTGCAGTCACAATTTGAAATGTTCGTGAGCTTGCTTGGCTGTATTCTTGGAAATAACCTCAAGCTTAAATTTTGCTCAAATAATACAATTACAGGGATAATGTTTGTTACTTTCCACCTCTGCTCTGTACCAGTGTTTCTTTATCCTGCTCTTGGCAACCCACAGCACTGCACAACTATTTCTCTGACCAGTCCCAGCTGATCTAGATCATAGAGTACTCCATATTTAGTTCAAGAGCTGGCGCTGAATCGAGGAATACTCAAACCATGTTGTACTGTATAAATAGCCAGAAGCAGGAATAAGAACTGTACTGGTAAAAACTAGAGCCAAAGTCAAGAAATAAATGCAACAAGCATCATTGGTGCTCCTGAAATATTGCTATGTGCATTGTATCAAGTTAGAAGACCATCACTAATGATCAATCTTGAAGTAACCAATCAGGCCTAGAGATGTAGGAAGGACTTTTACTGCATAAGTAATGGTTAAGCCATTAGGTTTTGGGGTCTTGAACATGAAGAAGGAACTGGCTGAGCAAGATCCAATCACATAGTCCATTTACATGGTCAGGATTAGTTAGATAAAGCAGTGGCATGAGAATATATGCACTGACTGAGGTAGAAGCATTGGTGAAACACTTATGTAAGGTATATTTGTGTATGCTTCACTTGCTTTCCAGGGTCCATGATGGCAATAGTTTCTGCAAATCAGCTGTACCTGCTGTAAAATTGTCAGGCTGGTGCTGGTATAGATTACCTTGTTAAATGTGACAAAGAGCCCTCTGAGTTCAATAACTAATTTGGAAACTTCAGCTGTTCCTTGATTTGTGAGGCACTTTGGGGATATCTCAACTGTTCAACCAGGGTTCTTTCTCTTGCCCCTTTGTGCTGTGGCACTCGGCGGCTTTGTTGGCGGCCACTCTTCTGCAAAGTGCAAAGCACTCGTAGCTAAGCATCACCATGTTGCGTGTTGACAGTTCCCCAAAGGTAGCACCCAGTGCTGTGCAACGGTCATCTGTTTCTACATCATGAACAAGCTCACCCTGGCTGGCTGGGCTCTGGTCGGCCTTTCCTGCTTGTGCTGGGACTCTTCCCCCAGGACAATGGAGAGAGATCACAGAGATGAGTCACTCTTAATCATACCGTGCAGAGGAGCTAGCGCTGAGGTCACGTCTGGGGGAGCACAAACACACAGCAGTGTTTTAAAGCAACAGCAGGGGGTCCGCAGCAGGGCCAGGGTGAAGCGGAACCATTAGTGCATTGTGTGAGTGTGGGAGGCTAAAAACATCATGGACGCAAACACATGCTTTCCAGGCATGTTTGCTTAAGGCAGTCAATCACTGTCAAAAATGACGTTAGATTCTTGCTGGGAGGCATGCAACCACAAACGTCACTATGACTGACTACATACATAGATAACTGACCAAAAAATGGCATGTTGCTTTTATTAAACACGGTTTCTAAGCTACTTACTACATACTTACAAAAAACTAAATCTTACCATGAAATTATTATTATTTATGATAAGATTACATGCAATATTATGCTTATTTTTAAAATCACATCTCCTGCCCCACTCTCACTTTCCACCGCTTTCCACTTGTTGCTTGCAGGACAGGGGTGCTGTTCAAACCAACATTCCAGTCACCTTTCCCAAAGTGCCTGCATAACCAAATGACACTAATGGACCAATTTGGGCCAATTTGTGATTTGTGGATGGGCTTGTGGGTGGGCAATGAGGTGGAAGCTCCTTATGAGAAATGTCATTGCTTTTTTAAAACTTGCTTTATGTCATTTATTCATTATAAAACAAGCACAAACAGTAAACCAACTCTTGTATCAGTAGCTATGATAATACATAAGGGCTTTTCAACTTGCTTCAAGAAAAAAAGGATAAATTTGCTGAAAATGAGACCATGCGTATTATTTAGCAAAAACTCTAACAAGGAGATTAGCAAAAATGAGGATCTGAACCACTTTGACAAGGGCCTTATTGTGATAGCTACTGACAACTGAGTCACAGCATAACTAAAAGAGTTCCAGGTCTGCAGTAGTTAGGACCTACCAAAAGTAATCAATGGAAGAACAATTGGTGAATCGACAGGGTGGCAGGATCATGGGCACCCACGGCTCATTGATGCACGTGGGAAGTGAAGTCTGGACTAGATGTTAATGCTGGCTCTGCTAAAAAAGGTATCAGAACACACAGTGTACCACACTCAGAGCTGTTCAAGCTGGGTGCATGAGGGGAACCTCTACAATATCCGTCAGGTAGTGATATTGCTATGGCTGATTGGCATGGAGATAAGTCTACTACAAGTCTACTACAATTCTCTTGGTCATTTTGCACTACTGTAATTTGTGACATAAAGCATATAAAGTGTAACTTTTGAGGGCTTTCCTATTTATTTTAAGAAACTAGACTAGACTAGACTAGATTTGACTACTTATTGCAATAATATAAACAAAATATTACACCTAATCCACATATTTTCATATTTTTCCCATTTTCTTGAAGGGCATTTTGTTTGGCATCCAAAACCTGGTGGGAAAAAAATGCTGCCACTGTCTACTAAATGATTGTACCTCCAAAATGATAACTTTAATAAATCTGAGAGCGCCACTGTTATGTCCAGCCGCATGAAAACAAAACAACCTTATATAAGGTGGTGCAAATGGCCTGATAATGTCCTACATGCTTTAATCAGCAGGTCAAGTGTTCTTCTGTGTATTCAGCCATGATGAAATGATCAGCGACGTGAGTGGTATGTCATGCCAAACAGAGCAAATGTTATGAACCTGATCACAGGTGACAGACAGATGGTGAGTGAAATGTGAATGATGTAGACAGTAATAGCTGTTTTCTTCTTCTTCTTCTCTCTTGTGCTTTTGTCTGTTGCATTGGCAGATGTACATCCAGACGACCACTCTGACCATTTCAGTCAGCCTGAGTGCCTCTGTGTCTCTGGGGATGCTCTACATGCCCAAAGTCTATGTGGTGCTCCTTCACCCTGAGCAGAACGTGGCCAAGCGCAACACCCGCAGCCTGAAAGCTGTTGTCACTGCAGCCACCATGTCAAACAAGTTCAACCCCAAGGTCAGCCTGCGGCCCAACGGAGAGGCCAAGACTGAGCTGTGCGAGAACCTGGAAACTCAAGGTGAGAGGGTTAAGAAGAAAACTACAGCTGTCAGTTTTCATTTGTCACACCAATTTTAAATAACAAATTTAAAGAGGAAAAAAAATACTTAAGGGTTTTATATTCTGCCGTGCAATATGTGTTACAGTATGCTGAGTCAGATAAGGTTGTAGAAACTGGTTTTAGGCTGTGAACTACCATCAAATTTCATTAGCCTCAAAGCACCATCAAATGGTGTAAAATTTTCCACCGGACCCTTTTCACACTTAAGCATTTGATGAAGCAGAAGTCATCGCTGTAGGGAATATATAACAAGAGTGGTGGGGTTTAAAAAGTAGAGTGTATAGGACTTATTTTCTTGCCCTTATTAAGGCATTTTCTTACCTAATTTTCCATGAAATATGTTGTTTGTTTAGTGGTGCAGTTTTAATTTTCTAAAAAGGGCAAACTTAACAAGGTCTTTTAATATAAGTAGGCTACTGATGTCTGTGGCTTAAGCACTAGATGAGTGAACAGTACAGATTTCAAGTTTTACTTTGAAGTTAAAAGTGATCTGTTATCAGGAGAGAAAATATATTGGGCACTTGAAAGTTGAGTGTGTATTCCTGCATAAATATGACCTCAGACATCATTATATATTGAAATGATAAAAAGTAAAGTAAACAACAACATTAAACGTTATTATATTAGGAAAATGATCCAATATTACATATCTGAGAGTGGCAAAATTATGTGAATCTCTATATAATGTAGCAGTTAATTTGAAGGTGAAATTAGAGTGAAGTATTTTAAATCAGTGGAATGATAATTAGATTTTAGTTGCACCCTGCTTAATTAAAGAACAGGGTTCTATTAAAGACTAAACTTCAATAGATGTTTGTGGAAGTGTATCATGGAGATTTATTTACTCTAAATATTTAGTGGCAGTTACAAGAGGGTCACACCAGAATTAATTTACCTCTAAAAATGTAAAAATGTAATATTGGATCATTTTTCATTTTCATGAAAAGACCTAGTATAATAGATTTGTCTTAATATTTTTAACTAATTTTAAGATTTGCGTGATAATCCAATGACATTTTAGGTCAAAGTTACATGAAAAACACCATAGAACATTCAAGACTCTGAACATTAACAGACTTTCAGACAACACCACTTTTGACATTATCCATAAATAAAAACTAGTGGTGTTATCATACATTCTGTAGCTAACAATAGTTGATGAGTCAGTGAGCTGTAGTGACTCACAACTGGGTTCTATGTGGCGGTTGTGTTTATCAGTATGTTTTGACATTTATGTACAGTAAATGTCAATGTTAGTGATAGTGTTGCAGTCTAAAGTCATTAAACAATGTCATGTAGCATAAATAAAAAACAAAATACAACATTGGACGATGTACAAAAAAGCACTTATTTTAAAAATATTAATTTAAAATGACCTATATATGGCCAAACGATGAAGAGGCATTATTTATTGTTCATTTGAATTCCAACACCAACACTAAACAATAGACTGCTAATGTCAGCTGACTGTTTTAGGTTACTTTTCATGAGATTACTAAACATTACCAAATAAATGTCTGTCATGAAAAAATTAGGTAAATAGCTAAATAATGACAAATATAAGTGAGTCTTCCGTTCTCGTTTGCAAATGTACATTGTTGAAATGTACTATAAAGACCTCCAATTTTTTTTCCATTGTACAAAAACACAAACCGAAGAGACTAAAAAATCCAAAATCTCTGTTCATTTGATTAAGAATTCCCATTGTGCTCATCCATTGATCAGGATGTAGAAGTTGGATTTAGGCTTTAAGGTTTAAGACTCAAACTTGAGTATGAGTAAAGTAAGCACTGCCAAATTGAACAAAACCACTATGACCTTTAAGGGACACCTAAAATGACAAGCAACGCACTCTTTGAAACATGTATAGAAAAACTGATTGTAATTCTATGGAGAAAACTACCTTCATTCTAGGACCAGAGCAGCTGCCATCTAAATACAGCAATCTTCACCCATCACTCCCACTTAGTAAAAGACTGAATTGGCAGTTTAATGCACTGCTTATCATCTGACTATTTGGCAGATGAGACAATCTTCAAACATCACTCTCATCTAGTAAAACATTAAACTGGCAGGGTAATTCATCGCTTAGGCACGGTCCAGCGTAAATTACCAAGAGGCAAAATGGTTTGATTTCAGTAGCCTACAAGTCTCTTGCTGAGCTGATAATTTGAATATGTACAAAACAGGGCAGCAGACAGATGGGCTTTGTGCAACAGCAGTAAATAAAACCACAAATAGCTGAGTCAGTGAAAATAACTTTGAGTGATTATACATTTCCACTCCTCCAACCTGCTCAGGCCGTGATAGGGGAGCCTGTGGAAGGAGATAGCTGCCATAGTCAAGAGAAATTACAATTTGATTTTGCTCTGGGAATATAATTACATTTCGATAAGATACTGTCCTTTCTATAACAACACTGTTACTTTTAAAGTTGTCCCAAATTCAGTACACGACTTAAGTGAAGACTAACCTGGTAGAGCAAAGGTGACACTATGGCCAACAATCGACAAATACATTTGCTTTGCTTCTTCTGATGACAAGTTCAAGGAGAAGCAAAGCAGAGCATCTTTCACTCGCAGCCTTTCCGTAACACCAACAACCCGCATCACTTAGGGAAAAAACTCTCATGCTGTCTCCTCTTTTTCAGGACTTACCCCCAAACAAACATACATCAGCTATAGCAACCATGCAATCTAACAAAAGTGACAAAAAAAAGAGAAATGGCCGCATCCTAAGAGGACAGCGTTTAAAGGTCAACCACTCTTATGGTTTCCAGATGGAGGAGAGATATGAAAATGGCCTGCAGACTCCACAGAAAACTTTCTCGTCATGGAAGATCATGAGAAGACCCTGAGGGGGAAAATGGGACGTTTCAGTGATGCGACTGTATGTTCCATACTCTGGAATCCAGCAGAACTGCCTACATGCTGGAACCATCTGCGGAATTTCATTACAGCTTAATTGAATTTCTTCATTCAGATGTCATGTATTTGATGTCATTGCTGAAGGACCAAACTTCTACATCTTCAAAAACTTTCAGGTATGCATACATAGAGAGGTGGATGAATTAAAAAAACAAAAAAAACAAAAACATATGTATCTCTTTTTCCCAGCAGGGTTTCTCATGTTTTCCTCTTGGTGATGGCGACAGCAAAGACCATTGTTTACAGATGTTGAGCATGCTGGTTTTGGCATCCTGTGCTGTTGTGTTTTTTTGTTTTTTTTTTCTTTTTTCTTTTTTTAAGAACATATCTGGAATGCTTTTAAAATCATGTTGCTGTGTTGTGACACACTATGAGCCCTTGTGATATCAAAACATATTTTAGGTGTATGGAGTGGTCTTTGGGGTAACGTTTGCTTGTGCTTGAGTACAAAAACCTTTATGAAGTCAACTTACCCTGCGCAGTGGTCCAACACACTATAGCTCTCACTGCCAACCATACTTTGGCATAAATCTGAAATCACAATTTAGTAGCTGGGGTGATGTTAGCTCATTAAAAATCTTGTCCGGCTCCCCTTGCAGATTAATCTTAGATATGAAACTACCGGTGTCCTATTCAGTTTGAGCAATTAAAAAAAAAAGAAAGAGAGAGAAAAGAAAAAAAGTATGCATAAAGCTTCAATGACCTTTTAAAAAGAACTGTAGGAAAGAGCAGAAAAAAGTTACTAATATGAAGAACTGTCAGGCGATCTATTGCAGCAAAGCATTTTGTGGATGTTCTGTGAATTTAAAGTTCACTTCCTATGATTTTCCTGTTTTTTTTTCTTTCTTTTTTTCTTTGATTTTTTGCACTGTTTGTGTTGCCAGAATATGTTCATGTTGACAGTGCTACATGGCAACTTAATGTGTGTTCCTGATTGGTAATGTTTGCGTTTTGTCCTGAGAAAAATAAATAAATAAATAAATAAATAAATAAATAAGTAAGTAAATAAATAAATAAAAATAGGGAAAAAAACAGATTGGAAACAGTGCCTGTACTAAAGTATTTGTAAAATAAGAAAATTGAGGTATGTGAAGCATGATCATTTTTATACATAAGTTGTTTCTAATAAAAATATTTTTCAAAACTTACTGTATTTCTTTCTTTCCATAAAAAGTGCCTTAGTATCAGCTTTAGAATAATGGCATTGCTGCATATTCTAACCAGGTTGTTGGAGGTCGGTGCTGGAGCCTGTCTCAGCACTCACAGGCTGAAAGGTGAAGAAACTCCCTGGACATGTCGCCAGCCCATCGTTGGGAAAACATACAGATGAATACCATGGGGTTGAATAATGACAGTTGGTTTTGAATTAATTATAGGGTCCATGTTAAATCTTCTTTGTTTTTAAATGAAAAAATGTGACGTAGTAGGGGCCAAAGCAGCCTGTTTTTGTGATGTCACAAAAACCCCCACAAATATATATTCACATATTTAGCCTAAAGCAGTGAAACCCCAACCATTCACACTGAAGTTTCAAAGAATAAATCAGCTTGGATTAGATTTTCAATGAGGGACAATACAGAAGCCACTCAGAACAGATACACACACACACACACACACACACACACACACACACACACACACACACACACACACACACATATATATATATATACA
>JBBIGC010000104.1:17958325-17998107 GCA_037576955.1 Lepidarchus adonis
TGCAAGATAACTTACAAATACCTCCTCCATGCAAAGAAAGATGTATTGTCATTTAGAGCTGAGAACTAGCAGTTATCTGCATGGAATCTAGTGTGCAAGAAAATATGTGTTTGCTGCATATTGGGGGTCTTGCATTATATCAATATTGCTATATATCGCATTATATGTAAAAAATAAAAAAAATAAAAAACAAAAACAACAAAAAAAAGATTGAATCTCCAATAACAATGAACAATACTCAGATCACACGCTGGTGTAGTGCAACGCTGCAGTGGGAAGTGGGCACACATATACTGCATATATAATGTGAACGTAGAGAAAATATAATCCTCAGATCTCAAGCCCTAGTACATACAGATTCCAGACACAGTCAGCTGAAAAGAAATAATGAATCATAAAAAAACAGTTAATAAAAGAAACAGACTTGTGTTACTGATCAAATTTGCTGTCAATACAACATAACTAAGATTACAAAAAACAGTAAAATAATATATAAATATATATGTATGTATATATCTTAAATGTATGGCTAGAGATGGCACTGACATGTTAGCAGGAGCTTCTGACTTGGTTGTTTGCAGTGTTCAAAATCATAAACCAAATTTCCAACTTGGAATCAAATCTGTAGTGGAGAATCCCTTGACCAGTGATCCACCTCTTGATCATTACAGATCTATCGTGCCTCAAAGAAGCTTGGATACGTCTCTTTGCACCCTTCAGGAACAAGTCATGTCACATTTAAAGTTGCTTTACACCACTCTAGCTTGGCAATACTCATCGTGATCTTAACTTTGTGCTGTAGTTGAGGACAAAGGTTTACACATTAAATGCTGAATTACTCTGCAGTCATGTTCTGTAAGCTATTGTGGCCAATTGCTCTGCGCCAAGCTTATGTTGCTCTTTCAAAACAACTTACAATTGACCAGGACAGCTCTAGCATTGTTGATATTTGATGACCTGACTGAGGAGCTTGAAGGAATTGAAAATAACTGGATTACAGTTGTTTTAGACGACTATATACTGAGTATCCCAGGATGTCATAACCTTATTAAAATGTAAATATTTTTTCTGAATAAGCAGTAAAAACAATTGAATGTAATTCACATATATCTTCATATATACATACAACACACACACACACACACACACACACACACACACACGCACACACACACACACACATGAACTGACTTAGTTAAAACTGAGAAAATATATAAAGGGGTCTGATTGATGATGTCAGTTAATTTGAAGTGTAAGTGTAAAGACCAGAAATCACCATAACTAGTCTAGTGATGCATTTACTTGAGCCAGCTCGCTTATCAGTGAGGGCAGTTTAATTCTTAAACACTCTGTGGAATGCCAGTTTGTACTGTAAGTAAAGTGCTGACAAGCTGACTGATTCATATGCCAACCATTTCTGCACCTACAACATATGCTTGTGCTGCTTCAATGTTGTACTGATACAGAAAAAGACTGCAGATGTCAGTGCCAATTTTCATAATGTCCTGTCTCATTCCACACTCAATTTACACAAAGATAAATGTATGAACCACGTTCTAAAGGCCGTAATATATCTGCTTGAAATTTCTAGTGAAAATTTTATGTCTGCCATGTTAAAGCTTCTATGTTGCATATACAGTTACAAGATGTCATTTCCAGCTAATTGGAGCTAATGTAGACAGCTAATGTAAAATCACAGGCATCACCTCATCGGTAGAGTCAGCAAATTTACAAAGCGGCTCTGGGGCCCTGCTAAATATTTTGGGCCTTAGGAAAGATTATATTATTGGGCCCCCAATAAGCTTTGCCCCTGTCAGTGGTAGTCCTTTGATATATCCACCCCCACTCCCACCCCCCTAAAATAAAAAAAAACAGCTCCCCTCTCACACCCCTATATCCTATTAGTCAAAGCTACTAATAGCCATGTGAGACTGGATACAATATACAAGTTCAGGTCTAGAAAGTAGAAATCCTCTCCAGGATTTTGCTCCAACTGCCTGGACACGTATGTTGCTTAATGGAGCTAGACAGTTGGAACAAAATCCTGGGGAGCATTTCTACTTTCTGGATCTGAATTTGCCACCTTGGCCAACAAGACATCATACGCCCATGTGACATGCCAGGCTTGGAATTCTATGAGAATTAACTGTCAGAGGGTTATATGCAAATGAGACACATGCACACAGTTCAAATTGAGGAGGGGCTGAAGGGGATCCGGAGTCCATATTAGAGCTAAGGGGTCTCCCACAAAAGAGAAGAAAATGAAAAACTTTTCATTCACTTTTGGTGGCAGTAGTGGTGGTGATGGTGGTGGGGGTAGTCATGTCAAATTGTCCAGAAGCTTTGCTCAATACCTTTGCAGCCATGAAGACAAAGAGTACATTTTATTTATTTCTTATGGGACACAAAAAAGCCTGCCTGTTGATGACTAAATAAACGTATCTAAATTGTATATTTTAGTTTATTATGTTAGAAATGATTGTAACTTCCATTTACTTGTTGATTTTTCTGCCAGTTTCTAAACCACCACATGCTCTACACAGCAGACACAGTATAAACAGTAGCTATATTATATAGTATCAATAATAAATATATATATGTTTACATTGTATTCATATACATCTAATGAAATTTAAATCTGAATGAAATAAATTTGCTGCATATAATATCAGCTTACTACCTACATTTATACATTTCAAACCACATGACCTCCACTTTGTTTTTTGTGTCGCCATTCTGAAGCTAATTTAACATATTAATGCTGCAGTGTGTAGAGAAACTAAATACTGATGGAATTTGCTGATGTGCACATCTTACAGCACTGCAGCAATATTAATATATTTATAATTGCAATAATAATCTAGTGATTTTATTATAATGTATTCATATAAATACCAATACCTTACACCAAAACATACAGTGAACATTACATGTATCAGTAAATCAACTAATAATCAGACTTTCTACCAGTGAACATCACAATCCATGCACATCTATAGAAATTTAATGTAGGCACCACCTTTTTTTACTCATTTTACTGGCCTGCAGTTAAGCCTGCCCAACATACCACTAAAGGGTAATTAGGATTCGAAGCATGGCTCTGCTTTCTCACCATGGCAAAAATGTTTCCTTTTATGCCACCCACATCTTTTTAGGGAATGGTGCTTAGCCTTAGATGACTTAGTCTCATCGAGCCTCCCTCAGTCTATATGCAGCTAATTTATTGTACACTGATGACACACTTGCTTTACACTAAATGTAGCTGGTGTGAAAAAGATGGACTGTTTAAAATGGGTGATGTTGAGCCAGCTGGTAGCAGGAGGCTCGGATGTCCAGTAACTCAGAGCAGCTCCCCAACCCCTCACCCTCTGCACAGGCAGCTCTGATTTCAGGCTGTTTAGCTTGGGAGTGTCAAAGGCCATTCAGCTCATTTTCAGGTATAGACATTAACCAAGAACACTGTGCAGTGTGCACTAAGATTAAGACTAAGACTAAGATGAAAATCATGGGATTAAAACAAAATAAAAAAGTTTGGGCTGAATAATAGACAATTATAACTGTAATATGTCAAGTATGTTTAAGGCTTGTGTGTAAATTAAAACAGATCATGAATTAAACGAATCGTCAACCAACCTTAACCATGGATTAACACTATGACATAGTACTATGTTTCAATTTACACCATAAGATTAAATACATAATTCAGTGAAAGTGAACTTTTTCAAACATGACTATACATTGAAAGCATACAGTAAGTCTTTTATATGAATCTTATATGAATACTGAGTACTGCAACATGTCAGAGCAAATGCACTTACCTAGTTCTCATCAGTCAGATCTTCTACAGTCTCATTTCGGTCGCAATATTCAGCAAAATAGGCCTTTTACAACTTGCATCCAGCTCCGCCTTCTTTTTAAACCAACCAGGCAAGAGCAGAGGCCTCAACACTGCAGCTGCCATTAGCTCAGGTTTTACAAGAGAAATTACAAATCATGCACACTTTTATGTGATATTTGATCTGTCGTGTTGATGGAAAGTGAATGACGTGCTTCAGAGCCCAGAGGTCGACTCAGTATCATGCTATCAGAGGATTACGTGTATTTATAGTTGATTATATATGATGCTCCCTATGTAATTCAGCAGAAGCACCACACCTTCACAGAGTAAAAACTATTAAATCCTCTGTGGCATAACGCTATCACACTGATTGATGAGGCAAAGTAGGCTGCACTGAGTATTTACGATGGAAATGACAGAATGTAAATGGCTTATCCAAGTTTTATGATGAGAACATGAAGGTCTGTAAGAGGCATTGAAGATACAATGATAAGGTTGGAGGTTTTCCAAAGCTTAAGACTACTGCAAATCTCCTTCTGTCCTCCTTCCTCAGGCAAGGGTACACCACCCGTCAAACAACAGCAAACATAAAAATGTGGATGGTGTCGTTATATCAGTGTGATATTGTGCCGTGACTTTAGAATGTTAAGCCTCATTTATAATAGTGTCTTTGGTTTATTGGTTCTTTTTCTAAAAATATGAGGAACACCTCAGTCCCTAGAAACGCAACTACAGTAAGAGAGGACTGAGTGCCTGCACGAAGATGTGTTTGTGTCTAATTATGTGTCGTGGCTGGTGCAGATGAATGACAGGAACTGCTGAAACGTTGCTGACCAAGCTTTAAGTATCTCTAACTGAGCATAATGCACCATACTGTCACATTCCATGGTTCACAGACATACATGGTTTGCCAGGTCCAAACCAATTTGCACATGGTACTGTATGCAGCTATTTCTGCTGGGAAATTGAAATAATCATAATTTCAAACATGTATCAATAGATACCAACAATTAGGTTTGTCAAAGTATAGTGTATTATATATTTGAGATACAGTACCCGTAATTCTCTGTCTCTTTCTAATTTTCTTTCTCCCTCCTTCTACTTCTAGCAGTACTTCTGAAATCTTGAGATACTAAGACATTTCAAGATGTGGAAGAAGTCAAAAGTTACAGATCAGACTGCTGAAGGGCAGGGCGGTAAGCACAAGAATGGGCCGTAGCTCCCAATAGAACCACACACACTACAACTTTAAATGCACTAGAAACTGTGAGAAAACACAAACTTCTTCTGGTAAAGTGCATACAACTGTTTTTTTGCTCACTTTTATTTACTTGTCCATTTGTTTATGTATTTATTTCATTAATCCATTTAATTACATATAACCCCATGTTGGCTCTCATCTGACGGTCTCAAGGTTTATTCTTGTCATTGGCTCTTCAACTGATTCATATTAAAGGAAGTGTCTAATCATTGGTTAGTCCTTTTTTAACACAAGAGTTATTTTAAAAAGTGTTGTAAGATAATAAAAAAAAGGATCAAGAAAATGTCTGAAGGTGCTTTTGATAAACCTGATTGTCTGCCATGAGGAACATGATAAAGTGTATTTACTTCTATTGTTCGTCCAAGTATACCCAAGTAGTTTTCAAGTATATAAATTACTTTGATCTTAATTTAATTTAAAAAGTTAGATAAAGCTGAATTTATTAAAATGAAACATTATAAATAATTCTCCTCATTTTGACCTAGTTTTTGACCAGTTTTTCTCTGTAAACAATCTCGATCGTTATACAGTCACATTAAAACTTTATCCAGCTGTTGTTCATTGCTGTTGATTTTATTTAATTTTTTTATATATTTATACAAGCAAGCATTTCACCCTCTTTAGTACTGAAGACTCATTTGGTCACATTTATTTATTACTTGACCACAGTGACAGTACAAGTTGGTAGTGTAGACCAAAAATTAATTTTGAGGAGAACACCCTCATACCAACTACAGTGAAGCATGGTGGTGGAAATTGTCAGTCGCTGAGACTGTCGGTCCAAAAGCTGTTGAACCAGAGGTGAATCTTTTAAAAGAATCTAGAATTATAAGCAGACTAAGAAATGTCTTTAAAATGTCTAAAGCAATGTCTATAAAAAAGGGGGGTTTATGGATTGGCCTAGTTTCAGCAAGTCAATGTCAGACACGGGTGGACAATTATGCAAAAGATTTCTGCTTAAGGGGCCAATAGTACCATCTGGGGTCAACGATGTATATGCATTCTCCAAAAAGGAATACTACATATGTTGATTTTTAAAAAAAATAAGTTATTTAAAAATGACAAATTATTGTGTAATTTGTCTAATAGCCTTTAGGTAGGCACAGTATTAAAGAGAGTGAAATACTTGCTTACACAAACATTATGGGAAAAAATGAACAACTTTCAGGGGACGTGTTCCTCTGAAATGCTGGGAAATTTAGAAGCTCTATGACTAAACTTTTTTGATGATTATAATTTTAAGAGTTGCTGGGGGTGCACCCTGTGGAGTAAAATGTTGACATGAATACAGAATGATGACACCACTTAAGTTCTTGAAATTAAAGTTTCCTAAACATTCCCTGGCATGGGCATTTGACTCTAGGAAAAACTCTTGGCTTTAAAAAGGGCAATTAAACATAATAACCCATTGAACAAAAACAACAAAAAAATGCTTTTCATGTTAATGTAAATAAATATTAATTTACAGACACATTTTAACTAGACAGTAGGTGGCACTCATGAACAGAGGTCTCAACTAGAGAATAATCACTTTTCCTGTACAAAAAAATAACTTAATGAGTTGGGAATAAAATGTTTTTAATAATGAAACTGGTCAAAATAGATATTAGGATAGACTTATCTCTCAAACAGTTTTCCCATTTTGCTACAGGTGTCCTGATCCTGATCATTTCAGGGTAAAAAAGGATGTTGATGAATGAAAACACATGCAGATTAAAAAGAAAATGCCCACAAGAAGTTATTTCACAGATCAGTGCTCATGATGTCAAGCAATATGCAAACAGAATTTTAGATGTTATCGGTCACAGCTTATCAGAAAGCAATTTGTACATAATAAGAAACCCATAAATTAATTGTATGCAATTTTTACACTTCCTCAGTTGACCTTTTAAACAACAGGGCACTGCAGAGCACTCCCAATATTCTACACTAGATATGCGTCACATTGCGTTTTATAATCGACTGAAGAAGACAATTTAAAGTCTCAACAGATGAGAGTACTGTCCTTGGTGTCCAGTTCCTAACACAGTCCTAATTAATGCTAACTTATCCTCCATAATGTCATTTACTTAAGGTTCATTTCTCTCTCCCTCATCCATTATCCCATGGCTTTTGGCAAAACCTCGTTGAAATTGAACCCTTTTTAGATTGGACACTCCAGAGTTTTGTTGCCAAAAGCTGAAATTTTGTGTGTTGACCAGGGGTGGAATGTAATGAATTATAGGTATTCTTTTTATTTCTTTTTTGAGTAAAATCTAATAATGACTAATATTATATTAGTCTCTTCCAGGGCACAATAAATGCAAAATCAGATATTCTGGTCATATCTAAAATCTGTCTGATGCAGATGTAGCTTCTTAAATCAAATATCTGCTGATACTGTTCCAATATCATAGTGCATTCCTACATTTGTAAAATAGCATTCAGGGATGCTAATGTAGGAACCAATAAGGATTCACTGACCTTTAGGTTTTTCAACTCAAAGCAATTACTTCATAAGTTTATCAATAAACAACTCAATTTCTGCATTAATACTTACACTGATTAGCCATTACATTAATGCCACCTGGCTAATAAAGTGTAGATCCCCCTCTGGCTGTGATGTACTGTGTGTTATCAGCTTTTACAGTTTAAACCACAGCAGCTCTCCTGTGGGATCAGGCCAGACAAGCTATGCATTTTTTACAGTTGCATCAGTGAGCCTTGGATGCCCATGATCCCATGATCCTGTCATAGATTCATCAGTTTCACTTCTAGTATCACTTTTGGGAGATACTAACTACTGCATACCTAGATTTCTCCATAAGACCTGCTGTTTTGGAGAAGCGCTGACTATCACAATAAGGCTCTAGGTAAAGTGGCTCAGACCCTTGGGCTTTTTCCTGCTTTCAGAACATAATTTTCAAGACTGTTCACTTACCGCATGGTATATCCCACCCGCTGACACGTATTACTGCAATAAAAAAACAGTATAGTCAATGCTATTCATGCCGGTGGTGCTAATGTTATGGCTGATCAGTGTGATTGTCAGTGAATGATCAGTGCAGTATCATGTTTTTTTAAGTAGAGATTTCCACCCCTGGTGTAGACTGTGTTTTTGTCTCTGTCCTCAATCCTGTCGAAGTAATGGGGCCTCAGCCATGCTTTTGTCAGGATTAACATTTCTGTTTTCCCATCCCTTGTGTTATGTCTGTACCAGGAGCAGAGGGTCAGCCTCCAAAGAAAACAGGTAAGAAGACTGAATGACAGCAACCAGGAACAGCTACAGACATGCATATGTGCCAAAAGACTGCATTTAAAAAAAGTCACAGTAATGTTATCAAAAATCCCCAAAACCATCCCGAAAGCATCTTGACTCTTGCATAATCTTGTTGTCTGCACTACTGGTAAAGTACAGGCTTAAGGCTATGGGCCATGTGTTCAGAAAGACAAACCACTCAAGCCGAAAGAACTAAAGCTCTTCATGTAAGGAGAACATTGCTTGGTGGCTTGTAGCTGATCACATGTTTTCAGAGGTTAAAAACATTATTTTGACCTTGGATCACTGTGAGTGGAGAGAACCACTACACCTGCAGCACCTGCAATAACAATTCATTCACTGATTGTGGTTGTGCAAGATTTTTACAAGCTAGTACCTTAAATGATGGGACACAAGCAACTATAACCCCTCAAATCAAAGCAACAAAAAAACTGTACAGTAAGATATATACACCATATAATCTGTATAAAGATATGTTCATAGGCTTCATTTGTTTCACACATTAAGAAATACATTTTTACATGAAATTATTGGCACCCCTGCTGTTAATATTTCATATACTCACCTTTGCCAACAAAACAGCACTTGATGTTCTCCTATACCATTTCACAAGGTTGGAGATTACAGAAGTGGGATTTTTTACATTTCTCCCCCATCTTTCTAGATCATCCAGAGCCCTAGGTCTGTTCTTATGCACTCTCCTCTTCAGCTCATCCCACAGGTTTTCATTTGGGTTGAGGTCTGGGGACCAAGGTGGTCATGGGAGGAGCTTGATTTTGTGTCTGATAAGCCATTTCTTTTAGCAGATTTTGCCATATGTTTAGAATTATCATCCTGCTGGAAGAGCTCGATTGGGAAGACCCAATGATGTCCCATCTTCAGCTTTCTGGCAGAGCCAACCAGATAAGGCCTAGTGGTTAGGACCTTGACCATAGGGTCAGAAGGTTGCACATTCAAGTCCCAGCCTGGGCTTCACACATCTTTAATTTTAGTCATTTTATGTGGCCTCTGTATCACAACATATTTATAACCCAGGAAAACAAGAAGTAATTAATTTCTCATTAAAAGTACCCATTTACTCTAATCTCTAAAAATTACATTTGTTTTATAGGAATGGTTAGAGGAAACAATAATTGTGACACACATTATTTTATATTAAAATATATATTTCTTAGTTAAATGTCAGATTTTTCTACTACTCTCTTTTCTTACTTCTCTTACTACTGCAAGATTATTCTCTTGCAATTAAGGTTGAATTTATTTTAAGGCTTTTAGCACATTATAACAGGGGTGCCAATAATTGTGGAGGACACTGTGTATATATAATCATTAATGGGTTTGTTTGTTTGTTTGATTTGGGGGTGTATAGGTGCATATATATATATACATATACACACATTTAGGTTGCTGTCCTTTGGTTTTTATTGTATTGCATAGTTTGTTGAATTGTACACTCACCCTACACAATTTTCAAATTTCTTTCTCTTTAATTGTCTTTTTTCATATCTGTTAAAGTACTTTATTTCATTTGTGTCCATTTTTAAAATGAAAATGACAATTCTTAAAAGAAGAAAATGTAAGAAAATCAATCATAAAAACATACAGAGGAATAAGCATGTAAATGCTAGAAATGTATTTGATTAATTGTAATGTAGTATAATGTAGTGCATAATATAATTTGGATTAATTGGTGATCTTAGCCAGTAAGAACAGACTGACATTGGCTACAAGGTTACAGTGTTGATGTGATGTTCGTAGGCATCAAAAGAAAGTCAAAGGTCCCTGGGGTTATGATCACACAGTTTATTGAGGAACTGCCAGAAGGGAAAACTACTCCTGACTTCACTCGCAAGCCCATTGCTTTAACCATTCAAGAAGGTAATGGTACTATATGAAACATCTTTCCAAAATACATCAAAAATCTTATAGGATAATAATAATAATTTAAAAAAAACTGTTGCATAGGTGACTATTTCAGACACAGTACTTGCGAAACAGCACATTATTACTACAACAGTTACACTGGTTCAGTCTTATCTGTACATACACATATGAACTGCGTTTATTAGTATGTCGTCAAAGAGAGTTTGACAAAGAAAGTTCCTGTAGGGCTATCAGAGTAAATTCTGTATCTAAGTTTTCATAGTATATTCTTCTCTAATTTGTGTAAAATTTCAAATGTTTAAGATTAAGCTGTTTTATCATCTGAACCATAACGCATATTTGCCAAAATTAGACTGTTCTTGTATATTTTATGGACAGATTGATGGATGGATGGATAGATGAAGAGACAGACAGACAGACAGACAGACAGACAGACAGACAGACAGACAGACAGACAGACAGACAGACAGACAGACAAAAATGTAGAACTGAAACAATTTCCCCCCCGGGATCAATGAAGTTTTCTGATTCTGATTCTGATTCTGAACATGTATGTACATAAAATGATAAAATGATTTATCCATGATTTATGATTTATCCAACTTTTTTCAATTAAGGTAAATTAGCAATCTTTAAAGCCATTGTGATTGGAGATCCAACGCCCACTGTATCATGGAAAAGAGCTAAAGGAGATATAAATGATCCAGAAAGGTTCCAGAACAAATATGACCCCACAAGTAATGAACACACTTTAGAGGTCAGCAAATTCAATATTTTAATTCATGATACCAGTTTTGTGCTTGCTTACACAGTTCTTAATTACATAGCAATGAAGTAAACTGTTCCAACAATCAAATAAAGAAAGAATTACTTTTACAGATACCTGAAGTATGTTCTGAGGATGCAGACACATACAAATGCTATGCCTTTAATGAGTATGGAAAGGCTGTTTGCACTGTTGTGCTAAATATCATTGAAGGTAGAGTACCAGAGATTTAAAAAAAAATTTAAACATTAAACATTTAAACATTTTAATGTCATCTGGAATGTCAGCTGAAATAAATATCATTTATTCTATATTTCTTATCTTTATTTTTTCACAGTTGGATACAAAAAGAACAAAGCATTGAAAAAGAAAGAGGATTGTATGTTGCATATTCCACCCTAATTATATCAGTTTTATTCATAAAGTAATATAAACTTTTTCTCAGTTTGATTGCATTTCTTGATACATAAATTGCTTCTAGAATATCAAGAATATGTTTAACTTTATTAAACTGCATACATTATACATTCTCTACATTGACATTATTGATTGTGGTTTATAGTAATTTTAAGTACTCTCTTACATTTGTATTCAGTTCCAGCAGATCCAACAGAGTTCAGAAAGCAGCTCAGGAAGAGGTATTATACACAACATCATTAACAGCCAGAACGACAGATTTTCAAATGATTGATATTGTTATTTTTTTAACAATTAATAAGTCATATTTTCCATCTATGGATTAAAATTTGCTTTGAATGTTCCATTTGTAGGGCTGGAAAAAAGGTTGAGGATAAAAAGGAAGGGGATATTGATGAATCAGTGTGGGATCTGTTGTTGTCTGCTGATAAGAAAGACTATGAAAGTATTTGTATTGAGCATGGTATTACCAATTTCCGTGGTATGCTGAAAAAACTGAATGAGTTGAAGCAAGAGAGGGAGGAAGAGCAGGCACAGGTAAACTATGATTACATATTATTTTTTGAAAAAAGTAAGAATTATATATAATATATATAATATATAATATACATGTATGTATGTATGTATGTATGTATGTATGTATGTATGTATGTATGTATTTATTTATTTATTTATTTATTTATTTATTTATTTATTTATTTATTTATTTATGTATTTATTTATTTATTTATTTATTTATTTATTATATTTTACTATATTTATTATATTTTACTATATATAAATACTATTTACTTTTTTACTTCTACAGTTTGTTCAGCAGCTTAGTAACTTGAAACCCATTGAGGTAAAAGCAGATGATACAGCAGCATTTGAACTGGACATGGAACTTAAAGATCCCAATAGTCGCATTTTCCTGTACAAGGTAAGAGTTGCTTCTCTCTGTTACCATCACGTGGGACACATGTCAATGGGAGTATGGTCTGTGTTTTAGAACATTTCTAAAAGTGCATCTCAAAAGATAGACCCTTTCTGTTTTTTCTGTTTAGGATGGTGTCATGGTTCCTTTCAGCAAAGAGGGGGACAGTGACCAGAAGCATTTCCTGAAACAAGTTGGCAAAAAGTATGTGTTCAGTGTCAAAAATCTCAATCCTGAGGATGCTGGTATTTACCAAGTGGACGTTGAGGGAGTCAATATCTTTTCAACAGATTTTAAGAGTAAGTTTTCAGCAAATGGAATTTTTTGTGTGTTAGGGTCTTTCATGTTCTCATTGTATTTCTCTTTCTATTTCACTCAGTCCCCCCCGTAGAGTTCCTTGTGAAGATTCAGGAAGTAAAGGCTGAGGAAAGACAAGATGCTATGTTTGAGTGTGTGACTTCTCTACCCATTAATAAGATTGTATGGTCGTTAAAAAATACCCCACTTTCCAACAACGAGAAATATGAGATTACTGATTCTGAGGACAAACTTATTCACCGACTGAAGATCATAGACTGCATGCCTGTGGATGCTGGGATCTATACTGTTCTGGCTGGCATTAAATCTTGCAGTGCTTGGCTTGTGGTAGAAGGTTGGTTCACTATAAAATTCAAAATATAATCCCTAAATGTATCTTTAACCAGAAAATGTCATTCACATAAAATGTATTTCATCGTATCAAATTAAAGTCGCATACATGATTGGAAGTATAAGATCCTCAGATCTGCCTGTAATTTTGTTTCACCTGCAGCTGACAAAGAGGGTGCAAAAGGCAAAAAAGTAGCCCGCAAGACCACAGTGGCAGGTGGCGGCGGAGATGACCTGGCTCAAATTGCTGCTGAACAGCAAGAAAAGAACAAGAAAGAGATGGCAGAGGCAGTAGAGGCTGCCAAGAAAATCCAAGCCGAGAAGGAAGCAGCTGCTGCTAAGGCCAGAGCTGAAGCTGAAGCTGCCGTGGCAGCAGCACAAGCCGCTGCAAAGGAGAAGGCAGCGGCTGCTGCTAAGGCTGCAGAAGCTGCGCTGGCAGCTGCCAAAGCTAAAGGCATGTCAGAGGAAGACGCCAAAGTGGCAGCAGCCACTGCAGCTGCAGCTGCAGAAGCAGAAACCCTAGCCAAAGCTCAGGAGGAGGCAAGGAAACTGGCTGAAGCCAAAGCCAAGGAAGCAGGCATGAGCCCAGAAGAGATTTCTGCAGCTGGAGAATTAGCTGTCAGTTCACTGGCAAAAAATGTAGCTGCAGCTGCAGCAGGGCAGCTGGGAACAGGTGCTGCAGGAGCAGCAGGAGGTGCTGGTCTAGCAGGGGGTGTGGGAGGAGCTGGTGTTGCAGGAGGTGCAGGTGGTGTTGGTGCTGCAGGAGGTGCAGGAGAAGATGGCTTGTTGGAGGAAGGTGCTGAAGCTGGGGGAGCAGCTGGAGCTAAAGCTAAGAAGCGTGAAAGAGCCGGACCTCTGGTTCCAGACACTGTCATAGGTAAGGAAACCCCAATCACTAGGTCTGTAGACTGAAATCTTTGAGTTGAGGTCCAGAGTAGTATTGTCCTTTCTGTTCAAAAACTTACATAACAAATATGACTGGACACGACAAAGAATTCTCTGAGAAAGGCAAATCCTACTATGGAACTTTTATTAATATTATGCTAGTATTCAAAGAAAAAGGTATAATTTACCAACTACCGCATAGTATATAGACATAGATTCACTGAGTTATTATGTCAGTAACTGATATCATTTTCCACATTGTTATTTATCGCTTCCATTTGCTACTCCTATGTGTCCATTTGCATGAATGTCATTTAAACTGCTAGAACTATTGCACATGGAGCTTCTGAAAGTATATTTATGCTTTCATGAACAATGCATACAGGTCTATAACAATAATACAATCATTCACAGCAGAAGAAAAAACAATAATATACTGAGAAAAATGATTCATCATTTATACCATCACTTATGTTAGGAGAATCAAATCTTCCTGAAGCTGCCAGAGTTGAACAAACTGGGCAAACAGGACAGGCTGGGGGTTATTCGTGCATGAAGCTAGGCCCATTGGTGCCAGACACTGTGATTGGTAAGATTTTGGATAAAACATTAATTTAGTCCTAATCAAACAGGAGTCAATTAAATCCAAAGCAAATTCTCAAATGCAACATTATAGCATTTAACAGTATTGTCAAACTGATTCAATTTGGTATTTGTCAGTATTCATCATTGAAGCATGCTTATTCATCACAAAATTGACAATCAAACAAATTGTCCGAAAGAACTGATTAATTATTTATGCCAACACTTATGGAAGGAAAATCAAATCTACAAGAAGCTGCTGAACAAACTCAGCAGGCAGGACAGACTGAGAGGTGTGCTCGCGTGAGGCAAGGCCCATTGGTGCCAGAAACTGTGATGGGTAAGAGTTTGGCCTGACCCATATATTTTCAACCAGAAATTAACTGAACTCAACTTTAATTCTCTAACGTAATATTGTATTTCATCATTGTAACAAAATTGACAAGGACTTGAGGTATTTGTTGTTTAAGCATGCTTTCCAAGTTTTAAAATCACACATTTCATCATCCTAAGGTTTTATTAATCAGCATCAAGCATGAAAATCAGTAACTCTATGTAACTACAATGAAAATTAACAAGTTATTACCACTTATTCCAATACTTAGGAAATTAAAAAAAGAGTTAAAAACAGTCAATGCTGAGAGGCATGTTTGTCTAATTGTTACCAGATTCTGTGATTGGTAAAGGTTTTGAGCTGTACATTAACTCAGAGTAAAACCAAGAAAGAGTGACGAGAAGTCAACATTAATCCTCTAATATAATATTTCCTGAGTGAATGTTTTAATGTGAAGGAAAGTTTCAGTATCTGTGTGCATGCATGGTTAATATTTGAGGATTTCCTGACATAATGTACCTCAACTACTATTTGAAAGACATTATTTCAGTAGTATGTGAAATTGGTTCATTTCTAGCAATAATGGATTTGTTAATTCATCTACAAATACATAAAATGTCTAATTTGCCCCATTATTAACAGCATACATCTGCTTCCTAATTCTTATTATAATATTTGTGCCTCATGCACCATTATGTACTGTGTGTACAATGTTTGTTTCGTACATGTATGTGTATCATATTTTTGTCAGTGTTTTTGTCAGTGTCTTGCTGTCTGTATAGGAGATACATTTTCATGCTTCAGCAATATACAGTGAGGCAAAAAAAGTTTAGTTATGAGCGGTGTTGTAGCATTAGTAGCAAATGCCATATACTGCTATAAGTAATATTCTGGGAATTTAGCTGAGATAGCAACTTTTTATTTGTTTCTCATTACAATTTTTGTCTTAGCTAGTAGAGGTCATAAAAAAAAACATTTATACCCTGTATTTTTTAAATTATAGTGTTTGTCTGCATTTTGTCATTGTTTTCTGTCACCTCTCTCTTTAATGTTATTTGTTTTTTGTTGTCCTTAAATGTCATTGTAAATACCCTTTATGGTCATCTCTGCCTCATCAATCATCAACCTTTTTATCACCAAATGGTAAAAAAAAATAAAATAAATAAAGGCGGAGGTAATCCACATGGGAACCCAGGAGGCAATCCACATGGAAAACCACATGGGAACCCAGGAAGCAATCTGCATGGCAACCCACATGGGAACCCAGGAGGTAACCCACATGGCAACCCAGGGAGAAATCCACATGGAAAACCAGGAGGTAATCCACATGGAAACCCAGGGAATAATCCACATGGGAACCCAGGAGGTAACCCACATGGCAACCCAGGGGGTAATCCACATGGCAATCCAGGTGTTAATCCACATGGCAACCCGGGGGGTAATCCACATGGCAACCCGGGGGGTAATCCACATGGCAATCCAGGTGTAAATCCACATGGCAACCCGGGGGGCAATCCACATGGCAACCCAGGGGGTAATCCACATGGTAACCCAGGAGACAATCCACATGGGAACCCAGGAGGCAATCCACATGGGAACCCAGGAGGCAACCCACATGAGAAACCAGGAGGTAATCCACATGGCAACCCAGTGGGTAATCCCCATGGCAACCCAGGGGGTAATCTAGGAACAAACTCGAATGGTAAACCTGATGGTAACCCAGGAAGTAACCCAGGTGATACACCACAAGAAAACCTTTCTGGTGACGGGTCCAATGACAGCGAGGGGGCTTCAGCTGTTTCTGAGGGAACTGAGGGCACACCAGACAAGTCAAGCAGAGCTAGCAAGAATTCTGACCACACGAGACAAGGCCCAGTGCTTCCCGAGACAGTAATTGGTAAGAGATGGTAGAGGTTACATCAGAAAATGCATGGAAGCTATATTTTACACTGCTGGCACAAGAATGGCTTTGCCACTGCTTTGATGGTTCATTGGTGTCACTGACCCTTCGTTACATCACCAATACAGGTGTGTTTAACCAATGGCACAACCTTTACTAAACTAACCTGCCTATGAAAGTACAGGTGAAATTGTATTTTTAAAAATGTTAACTTGGCCTTTGTTAAAGAATGGATACTATATATGTGCACACATTTCAATACTTACACTGTTTTTTGTAAATTTGATTTATGGGGCATGCAATTTTGTCAATCTTGCCACCCTGTCATACTGGCTTTGACAGTAGTTTAAATGTCTGAAACATTTCCTTTAAAAATGTTTCATACACCGATCAGCCACAACATCAAAACCACTGACAGGTGAAACATTATTGTTATAATGGCGCCTATCAAGGAGACATATTAGGCAGCAAGTGAGCAGTCAGTTCTTGAAATTGATGTGTTGGAAGCAGAAAAGATTGGCAATCTTAAGCATCACATCCAAAAATGGCAGGTCTTGAGAGGTGCTCCTGTTATTCAGCGGTTAGTACGTACAGACAGTCCAAGGAAGGACAACCCATAAACCAGTAAAAGGGTGATGGGTCTCCAAGCCTGATATGCACCAGGAGTGAAAATCATTCCCACAAAAGAACTACAGCAGCACAAATTGATTGGTGTAAATGTTAATACTGCATGACAGAACGATCACACAGTGCATTGCTTCTATGGGGCTGTGTTGCACCAGATCAGTCAGAGTTCCTATACCAGTCACCAGCAAAAGTGTCTATGATGGACATGTACAGTAGGTGTCAGAACTGGATGACTAAGTACTAGAGAAGGAGCTGATTAAAAATGTTTTCTATTAAGTCATGTTGATGGCTGGGTGCGTTTGTGACGCTTACCTTGGGAAAAGATGGAATTGCACTATGGGACAAGCAGAGACAGTGTTACTCTCTGAGCAATGTTTTTCTGGAAAATCATGTGGATGTTACTTTGACTGGCTTAAACATTGCTGAGGACCAAGTGCACCCCTTAATGACAATAATATTCCCTAATGACAACGACCAAACATTCAAGTCACTAACTTGGCCTCCAAATGACCCAGATCTAAAGCCGATCCATTTAGATACAGTATAACACCACGTTACACCACACATGCAAGAAGAAGTACTACCATAGGTCCTTTATACCATCTGCCATCAGGCTGTACAACAGCCCAGTAAACTACAGAAACAAAATCTGTATTTCTTTCTACTACATTGCTACTACATGCAATATATTTTTGTAGTTGTTATTTTGAAATTACTAGTTATGAAGCTTAACATTGTGAACGTTATACCCAATTCAGGAAGAACTATTATTATGTAACATATCGTCCCCATACAGCAGACACATCAGCATATTTGTCAGTAAGGGTATTTCTAAGTGGGTTATTGACAAAAAAATTGCACCAGATCTTGCAATCAAACCACATATTGAATTCATACAAAGAAATCAGAACATTTAAGTATACAAGTTGAGTCATAATAAATAAAGTGAAATGACATAGGGAATAAGTATTGAACACACTTTATTTAATACTTTGTAGAAAAGCCTTTGTTGGTGATTACAGCTTCTAGACGCCTCTAGAGACAAGTCTTCTGCATTGTTCTGGAGTGATTTTTTTTTAAAACAAACAGTCTTGAAGGTTCCTTGGGCCTCTTTTATGAACTTTGATCTTCAGTTCCCTCCATACATTTTCTATGGAATTTAGATCAGGTGATTGACTGGGCCATTCAAGCAATGTGATTTTCTTTATTTGAAACCAATTCATTGTTTCCTTGGTCTTGTGCTTGGGATCATTGTCTTGCAGAAATGTCCACCCTCTTTTCATTTTCAGCTTTCTGGTAGATGCCAGTACATTTTTATCCAGAATGTCCCGGTACATTTCTCCATTCATCCTGCCTTCAATAACATGAAGCCTGCCAGTACCCCTTGCTGAAAAGCATCCCCAAACCATGATACTTTCACCCCCAAACTGTTGGTATGGTGTTCTTGAGGTGGTGGACAGTGCCATTTGTTCTCCAAACATGGTGTGTAGAATGACAGCGAAAAGTTCAATTTTGCCTTCATCTGACCATACTATAGTCTCCCAGTAATTCACAGGCTTCTCCAAATGCTGTTTTGTAAACTTTAACTGAGCCTCAGCATGCTTATTGTTCAGCAATGGAGTCTTGCGTGGTGAGCGTGCATGAATGCCATGGGGGTTCAGTGCATTGCTTATGGTTTTCTTTGAAGCAACAATACCTGCTGAAGTTCTGCCAGAGTGGTTCTTGGCTCTTGGAGAACTCTCCTGATTAATCTTTGGACTCCTCAGACCGGAATCTTACATGGAGCACCTGATCATGGCTGGTTTATGGTGAACTGATGTTCTTTCCATTTCCGGATAATGGCCCCCACAGTGCTCACAGGAACATTCAGCATTCTGAAAATGCGTGTATAATCATTCCCATCAGAATGCTTTTTAATGATAAGATTACGAAGATCTTGGGAGAGTTCTTTGCTTTTCGCCACCATGAAGTCTTTCCTGTGTACATCCTGGGTAATGAGATGCCTTTATAAGCCATCAATTAGGACTAAAGCAGCTGATATCAATTAGTACTGATAGGGGGAAGGGTTTCTCTCTCAATGCTGACATATTTCAGATGATTTCCTGTCTTTCTAAGCCATCTTGCACCTTGTTATTTTCATGTGTTCAATACTTTTTCCCTGTGTCTTTTCACTTTATTACACATAACTCAGTTTATGGCCTTACATGTTTAGATGGGTTTGCATTAATTAAATACTTGAGTTGATATTCACATATAGTGCAACTTTAGTCAATAGCCCACTTAGAAATACGCTTACTGATAAAAATGCTGATATGTCAAATACTTATTCTCCCTGCTGTAACTACATTTTACCTTTCCTATGTAAAGAAGAATGTATATACAGTACTGTGCAAAAGTCTTAGGTACATACAGAAATGGTTTAAAGCCATTTATTTCAGCACTGAGTGTCTTTCTGCAGCAGGAAAACAGGTTACCATTACAATAAAAGTTTCAACAAATAAAAGGAAAAAGTATCAAAGTTTGATTGTGAGCTGATTAGAAGAACCAGATCCAGATTTCCTCCAGCCATTGCATGGATGTGTGAAACTCCAGCAGAACCTGATTTAATGGAAGGAAGGATTGACTGAGGCCAAACCAGAGATTTGAGGGCAACTACAAGTAACACTAGGCTTCTATGAGGAGACGTCTGGAAATGGTGACGCCAACACATTGACACATAAAGTTTATACTAATATTCATGTTTTATTTGAGGTCTTCTTTCTATTTATTTGTTTATTTTTTATCTTTGCAAACATTCCTTCTGTGTTTTTTTTTCTCCTCAGCTGCTACAACAAGTGAATTTCCCAAGCAGAGGATCAATAAAGTTCTCTTCTCTTCTATTCTATTCTAGATACCACTGCTAGTTACAGATCTTTAAGGATCTGTTTCTTGCATCTTTTGTCAAACATTACAGAACACCTTCAAAGGGCTTTTGGCATCCATGCCTCGATGGATCAGAGATGTATGGATGAATGAGGGAGACCTTCACAATATTAGGCACAATATAAGATTACAAGGGTTAATGTTATAGCTGATCGGTGATTTTAAATATCACATGGCCATAATCAAATCATTTGAAAACTGCATATTTGTTTATTTGAGTTTGATTTGTGACAAATGTTGGTTGTGGAAAAATGTTTTATTGTTTGTGCAAACTGTTGTGTGTTTAAAGTGTTTTTGTTGTCTTTACCATTCTTGGTAAATTTAAGACCATTTAACCAAACAATTGAAAAATACAGATTCAACCTTGTTCAAATAAAACGAACAAAAATTGAGTGTTCACTGGAGCACAAACCATACCTGTTTTACGTAAAAAATACAGAAGCAGATTCCCTGATGCATTTCTGAGCGAAGACTGAAGACCAAAAACAAAAGTACTGTATCAGTCCTTTGAGAAATAAGAAGAAAACAGAGAAGTAATGAAGAACACACACCACAAGTGATCAGAAAGATCAGAAGACACAACAAGAATGAATGAATGAGATATGAACGAAACAAGAAGAATAAATTGGTCAAGATGAAGAACGGTCAATTATAATGCAAGATCCTGAAACAAACATTATTAAGACAAGGATCCAGAAAAGTCAAGATGACAACCATGGCTTTGATAGTTCATTTGAAAATTTAGCAATTTAATTGGATAACAATATATTTTATATTAATATACCTGATTTTGCGTGAGAAAATGTAAAATATTTAGCTTAATAAAACACAGATATGCATCTCCGGTAAGTACAATCATTCAAACTCGTAATGTATAACATGGCAGCGCATTAAGAAAGGTTACTTTACCTTTAATTCACTGTCTTCATTGTGCAGATAATAAAACTATGCTCAAATGACTTGCAGATCCTGGTGTTCACTTTTCGGCTGGCCTAGAAGACTGCAAAGCTATCATAGGAGAGGCTGCTGAGCTGGTCTGCAAACTCAGCCGTGCAGACACTAACGGGGTCTGGTACAGAGATGGAAAAGAGGTACACTACAGCTCTCCTTAAATATGACAAAATCCCTGAAGGTTTGTTCTGAGAATGTAAAATCTTGGGACTGTGCAGAAGAAATTAACTCTGTATCTGTTGCTGTGATGAACAATATTATAGAATTTCTGTAAACAGTGTAAAGTATTATGATGTTCTCTTGTAGATCACTGATTCCACTGAGGGCATGACTATCAGCAAAGATGGCGCAACTCATAAATTGAAAATTCACAAAGTGACAGAGGAGTTTGGTGGAAAATATAAATTTGAAGCTGATGGCCGTAAAACTGAAGCTGTGATAGCTGTTGAAGGTAAATCATTTGCATATTAACAGGCATATGAAGAGTTTGATTTAAAAGACATTTCAAGTATTTTTCGCTTTCCAGTGAAATGAGGTGTTGGGACTAAGATTTAGAGACAGAAGAAACTGCTGTGCCATATGAATACATTGCTCCCACATACATGGTTTGGGTCAATTATTGTAAACCATTGCTGTTGGTCATGAATTTCATGTCATGCTCTGTACTCTGAAATATCTCTTCTTTTTCTCCCAACATAGATCCACCAAGATTAGATCCCAAAGAAACTGAAGCATTTATTGTACCAACTGTGATCAAAACAAACCAAAAAGCTGAATTCAAAATACCATATATTGGACGCGAGCCTGTGAAAATACAATGGTACAAAGAAGGCGAGGAACTTACACCAGACACCAACTGCAAGATCGACATTTCCGAAGGCCAAAGCCGTCTGCTTCTAACCAAATTACAACGCAAAGACACAGGGGAAATTAAGGTCAAAATTAAGAATGAGTTTGGCACTATTGAGGCCTCTACTAATCTAGTTGTGTTGGGTAAGAACATAAAAAGTAAAATGCTTCAGCTAGGACACCTTTTTCTAAAAACATTATGTCTAACAGATGACTTCTGATGTTTGACAGATAAACCAACCCCACCCCTTGGACCTCTGGAGATCGTTGAAGCCTCTTCAAACTGTGTTGAGATCAAATGGCGTCCACCAAAAGACGATGGTGGTTGCCCAATTGCTAATTACATTCTTGAACGCAACCAAGTTGGACGTAATACCTGGAAAAAGATTGGTATGATTCCTGGGGTGGCTCATTACAAAGACACTGATGTGGATCATGGTAGAAGGTACTGCTACCGTATCAGAGCTGAGACCCCAGAGGGCACTAGTGACACATATGAAACCGAGGATGTCCAAGCTGGCACTAAAGGTTTGATTCTTATCTATTGTGGTGTATTAGATATTGACCCATCAACAATTGCTTTATTATATTTCTTGCACCTTAGCACTTTCAGAAATAAGAAACTTTATGATCTTCTTAATTTTTTAGCATATCCTGGCCCACCTTCTGCTCCTAAAGTGGTCAGTGCTTTTAAAGACTGCATCACCCTATTGTGGGTCCCTCCCTCCAACACTGGGGGTAGCAGCCTTCTGGGCTACAACGTGGAGAAGCGCAAGAAGGGTAGCAACTTATGGGGACTTGTTCATCCACCAGAGGAACCCATTAAAAGTTTGTACTTTCTTCACAGAGCTATTCTATTTAGATATTGATGACTAAATTGTGTTTTCAGACACTGCAGAAATATTGATTTATATTAACAACAATGAATAATGACCTGTCCTCTGCAGCCAAAAAATACGAGTGTAGAGATGTTATTGAGGGCATGGAGTATGAATTCCGTGTGTCTGCTATCAACATTTCTGGAGCTGGTGAACCAAGCTCACCATCAGAGTTTGTGTTTGCCAGAGATCCGAAGAGTAAGTCAAGCTGACAAACACTCAGTAGACAAATAATACATTAAATCTGTAATGCAGTGCAGCATAGAAAATTTGTTTTAAAGAATAATTATTTTAGTTCGCAACTTATTGTCTCCTCCCAAACATTCTAAAATATCCAAAAATGTTTATTTATCAAACATCTTAAATGGCATATTCATCTTTTTCTAAATATTTTTTCATCTGAACATTGAGTTGCTATTTCTCAAGGCCAGCATTAACCATGTGACAATTTCCCACCACTAGAGCCCCCTGGCAAAGTTGTTGACCTGAAAGTGACCGATTCCACATATACCACATTGTCCCTTTCTTGGACCAAACCAAAAGAAGAAGAGGGAGTGCAGGATGAAGCTAAGGGATATTTTGTTGAAATCCGCCCTGCAGAGAGCACAGATTGGGATCGCTGCAATACCAGTGCCATTATCATGACCTCATACACAGTGAAGGGACTGAAGTCCATGGCAATGTACTGGGTGAGAGTTATAGCCTTTAATGAAGGTGGTGATGGAGAACCTCGAGAGCTCGATAACTACATTCTGGCTATGCCTCCCCCTGGTGAGTCACTGGGTGAAAATCACCAACTATATATGTTTAAATAAGCGATCTAGTCAATCATAACTTCTAGATAAAAATGTGATAATGTTTTTCTTTTTTTGTCTTTAGTGAGACCTCAGTTTACAGATGCTAAGATGAAAAGCTTCATGGTAGTCAGAGCTGGAAATTCAGCACGGTTTAACGTTAACTTTGTGGTATGAAGCTTCTTTTTCTTCTGACTGTTTCTATTTTATTCATTACTATAAATATGAAATGTGCTGATTGCTTCATTATCGACTTTAAGTGTGAGGGTGCCAGTGTGAATGCTCCCATTTCTGGAAGCCTAAAACCTTTTAACTGATGGAATAACAATTTTGTAAATGAATGTGTGACCATTTGAAGTTTTAAAGATTCGCTACATGAAATTCTAAGTATAACTATTACATCGATGTAGAGCCTCAGTAATCTTTATAATGTTATTCATACTTAAATATGTATTTTCTAGGAAACTAAAAGTGGCTTTTCTATGGCACAGAAACTTTTGTAACTTTTCTTACTTTTTTGTATAGCAATTGAAAATAATGAATTATCTGACAATATGATATCAGAATATGCGTGTTATTGTAATTACATTTACCAAGTTCTACACTTGGTATTGTTTGGAAGAGTACTGTGAGGTTAATGTCACTAGTTAAGGTTTATTTTACACTAATGATCATAATGAAATTTCTTTGTGGTTTACACTGTTGCTGTACTATCACACCTTTCTCAGGCTTCTCCGTGCCCTGATGTTATTTGGCTTAAGGATGGAATTCCTGTCTCTAAACGTGTGACTATTAGTAATGCTGAAGGAGGCTCTCAAATCCTGATCCCATCAGCAGAACGTTCTGACAGTGGAATCTATACCATTATAGTAAAGAACATTGTGGGCCAGGACACATTCAGCTCTGAGATCAGAGTCACAGGTAAGCACAGGCCTGAATTTCAGCTTTGCCAACTTATTCTTATGTCAGCACTAATGTTTTCCAAATCTCTGCTGATGTTCATGGTGTGTGAATATTTTATGACAGGACCAATAGCAATCGAAAACAATTGATTCAACATAAATAACAATGAAAAAAACTTAATTCAATCACATTTCCTTCTTTAAAGTAACTGTTCTGAGATATGAGGACTTGTTGTGACATTTTATACTGTATGAAGAATGCATAATACACTTTATGCTTATAATTAACCAAAAATGAAAGATTACAGTTTCCTATTGTCTGTGCGGATACACGGTTCCCTACATGCATAGCTCTATAACAATAAACATATTTTGTGTTTGTTCACAGATGAGCCCAAGCCACCAGGCCCTGCGGAACTGGATGAGAACGTACCAGGCACTGTGACAGTTTCCTGGACGGCTTCACAGGATGAGAAACGGGACGACCGCCTGCACTACATGGTGATGAAGAGGGACTCCAGCAAGAGGACCTGGCACACAGTGGCCGACCACATATTCAACAACAGGTTCACGGCCTGTAATATCATGCCAGGCAGAGAGTACCAGTTCCGTGTCTATGCCAAAAATGACATGGGACAATCTCCTCCTTCTGAGTCCCCTAAGTGGCTTATCCCTCAGAAAAGAGGTTTGTAATGAGGGTCCATTAAATGCCTATTTGTATCCCACCTACACCGAAATGATTTTTCCCTGTACTGCAGTTACATTTTACGCACAGAGCATACGGAGTCATTTATCAGCATCAGCAATAATTTTCTAATGTTGTGTTTAAATGAGCCAGGTCCATATAGATTAGACATGCCTTCTTCATGTTACTGTTCTTTCCACTAGAGGGCGCTTATTTAATGAATAGCAATGTATAAACAGGTTTCTGCTTGAGAGCAATCAAAGCTCTAACAGGACACTACAGCTGCCTCAAATGTGGAGGTCTTTAATATTCTAGCATTTGCTTACAAACACAGTCATTTGAATGTTTTGCCTCCTGCAGAGAAATTTACCTTGGTCATGCCTGAATCTAAAACCTGTGACCTTGAAAGGCCTCCAAAGTTCCTGGTCCCCTTGAAGCTACACGCAGCACCAGAAGGCTATGAGTGCTACATGAGCTGTGCTGTGAAAGGCAACCCCACACCCCATGTCACCTGGTATCGCAACAATGTCAGTCTCAACACTAACACCAACTACTACATCTCCAACACATGTGGCGTGTGCTCCATGCTCATCCTGACGGTGGGGTCCAAGGACATGGGAGAATACAAAGTGGTTGCTGAGAATCCGTTAGGAAGAGCAGAGTGCTCCACCAAACTCACAGTCAGAGGTGAGACCTTTCAGTCTTTCTCTCTTAAGTCTATATATATTTATATATGTATATTTATTTAGCTCTCTATATATATTTAGCTCTAGAATCTAATAATTCAAATCTGAACAAAAATAATGATAAGAGCAGTATGTGTTCTGCTCATACTGTATGTGCTGGTACAAATGTGTGCCAAGAATCACATTTATTCAGTAAATCTAATACATTAGTATGTACAATTAATGCATCATTTGGTGCTTTAATCATGTGTCTGTTATATATTAACATTATTATTGTTTTGTTTATGTCTTTCAGAATAAAAGCCATGCTCGGACAAAGACAAGAAGGTTTACCTCTAATGAGTCTTCAAATCTGTTCATTTAGCTGTTTTTGATTGGTTGGAAAAATAAACTTGGTAAATTGTATGATAATCCCATGTCATGTAAAGGTGCATTTAACATTCTCTGTACTGCAAACAACATATCTGACAATATTTCATGGCAATACATTCAGCTATTTAATTAGTGGACTTCAGCAGGCATTTCATCTCCAAGTTTTCATCTCTTTTATTGTCCTTCTTGTTTCCCCCAAAGATAAAGATGACTTTGTAGTTTTACTGAGCAATGTGTTTGCCTTTTGATGTCTCATGTCTCAAAAGATTTACTTAATTAATCCAATCAAAATGATGCCTTTTTCTGTTTGTTCATTGTTATTTTTTCCTCTATTATAAATTATGATTCAGTGACTCACTGTTACTTGCCTATGTTGACATGCCATAAAACCAAAAAAAAGAATAATACTAATAAATAAAGAACAACATTGGGAATAGGAAATATCAGAGATCCCCTGTTTAAAAATAATAAATTAATTAATCAATAAATAAATACATAAATAAAAGACTTGGTGTAAATAAACTGATCCACCTGAATAGATCACCTGTGTTTTATACATGATGTAATTATGTAGCATCATGAACAGGCGATGTACAAAAAAGGATGTATTTCTACTTTTCCAGCACCAGATGCTAAAATTCTACACCAATATGAAAGCTCTGAGCTGTTCAGGATACATATATTTCTAAAACAACAACAAAAGAAAAAAAATATCCTCTGTCTTTCAGTTACCACTCTCATCTTCAGGGTGAACACACGAAAATATCAAACATTTCGTTCTTGGTATTTTTGGTCAGATTCCTTCACTAACACTACATTGGAATCAAATAGCACGATGCAAGGCCAGTCTGTGTGAAATGTCATCTCACAGAACAGAATGCACTCTGGCTTTAAACAGACTTTAGTATCACTAAAGCAGTTTAAATTACACCGTCCTCTTGCAGCTTCCTCTGGCCCATATATGGATGATGAAGTTTCTCATGATCATAGCGATGTTAATGCAGATCACATTTGCACCAAGGGCGTCCGCTCTGGCTAGTTACATTTCAGTGTTAGTATTTTTTATGCAACAAGAGATTGCATCCTAGAAATCAGCAGGTAGCAACAACTTCTACTTAAGCCCATCAACAAAGACATGATGGATGGATCTCCATTAAAGCTGGGAGTCCATAAAATAGAACTCAGTGGGAACATAATGAATGACTCCTATTTTCTGACTGAAAAAAGAAGCTTTTTCAAAGATTCAATGAGGAAATCAATTTGTCATACGCAATAACAAGTTTGAGAAAGATTACACTACCTCACCCTCTTCACATTATTTCATTGCTCATAATTACTTTCATTTTTCATATATGCTCAGGGAGACAATTCCTGGAAGCTTCTAAAGCCATACACTTACCTCTTCACTGACTGGTTTCTTAGTACCGGCTCCTTTTGCTCTCTGTGTTCTGCTGAACGTTCTCCTCACGGAATGCCACGGGAAGGTTGTGGAGCACATAGATGATAAGCCTCTGTAGTGTTCTACAGCCTGAACCTCAGTAATGAGGGAGGAGTCACTATTTTCCTTTACACTCTTGACTTAGACTCAGAGAGCCTATCTCTTAGTGATCCTCAACATTGGGGGAAGGGGTGGTGGGGGGTCAGCAAAGAGCATCTCACATAGGCCTTATTTTACTGAACAGGAGGGGAGTCTACACTGTAACTTCAGAGGGAGCTGGGCAGCACACAGCTTGGCAAAGGGCACTGTACACAAAGTAAGTTCTCACCACCTATTTGAAAATGTACTTTCTCTGTCGGTGGCAGACTTAATGGCAAAACGCTTCCTGCAGAAGTGGGTTAGAAGCATTTTAAATGGCCACTTAGGTCACTTACAGTCGAGAATTTAGTTCGTCTTAACTGCAGGTAGTGTGTAAGATTCATGCTAAAAAGAGACACGTTTCAGAAGGTACAACAGTTCCACACGATGGACATGTTTCCTAAAAATTCAATTATTATTGATATTTTACTTTATGAGAGACTCTAAACTCAACACTCTTTTACAGTAGCAATGGAATGGAAAGGATGCTTTATAAACCTTGATTTTATTGGACAGCTTGTTCAGTGACTGCAGTTTGCTGTATTACATTACACTACAAAACCTCCAACTCTGAGACGGCCTCTTAATTTCAAAGTGAGCTATTAATGATTACATTTATTGGTCAAAAGGTGTTTGTGTTAATGAATAAACATACCACTGTGGTTTCAGTAATGCAACCTTTAGACAGTTCTGGATTATGTGTTAGCAAATTATTGAAAATATGGAGTTCTGTTGATTTGGGTCATGGGAATTTTTAATTTTTTAAAATGTTTAAAGAAAATATTTTAACCTATTTGTTTAAACCTAAAAAATGGGAGACGTATGAAGTTGAATTGACACTATATGCAATTAACATGGGCAGTGGTGGCTGAGTGGTTAGGACTTTGCCCCTGAGATTTGAAGGTTGCAGGTTCAAGTCCCAGCCCGGGCACCACTGAAGAACCCTTGAGCAAGATACCATCCCCACTTCACTGCTCCCCGGGCGCTGTTGATAGCTGCCTGCTGCACGTGTGATGAGGACCAATTTCGTTGTGGTGCACTGTGTGCAGTGGTTGTGTAGTAGTTTGTTCACAATGATCAGAAATCACTAATCACTTAAACAGGTGAGTATAAAATGTAACACAATGAAACGTTGACTTGAAAGCAGATTAACATGCTGTTGAAGTCTGCATGTGTAAGACTACACCCTGTAAAACAGCAGGGAATCTAAACAGGGTGAGCGAGCCAGGCATGGCTGAGAAGAAATCTAGAAGTCATAAAATCTGAGGAGTCGTGGTGCCTGCATCCTAGGATGATCTTTTTTTATTTATAAATCAATCACCCATCTCTGTTGCTATGCATAGCTATTTTTCATCTAGTACAAATATGGAAATCCTGGACAAGAACAGGAGAGGATTCGTTTATAAAGATATACAACCAGTTTGCAGTTCAACACTGCTTCAGTATTTAAAAAATGTTAGATGTTTCTACATTCATAGCATCAATAGAATTTCTATAAGAATTTGTACAAGATATTTGTAAAAAGCATACTTTTACAGCAAATAAATATATACCTTTACTTATTGGTACAGAAACTCACAGCTGCAATGTAACATTAGATTATTTGGATGTTAAACCAGCATTGGCTATTGAATAAGCACAATCTGCATTATCCTCTCTCGCATAACAGAAACCTCAACTTAAGTAAAATTCCAAATGTAAATCTTTACCCTAATGCTGGCATTATTAAAGAACAAAATAACTTTTAGTATATCATGCTTTAAAATTTCTCTGTGGAAAGGGAAAGTTGCTGGTCTCAAGGACCGAATGAGAACTTGCGTCACACATCTCTGACTGACCGTTTTATGAGGTATGTGACCTATCCCAAGTAAGATCATGCAGGGCTATTTGACTCAGCCTGCTGAGCACATGTGGGGTATTCTGTGATCACAGAAATTCCTCCATTTAGTTGCGTTTAAAATTACCTCCAGTAAAACTGATGCAAATCCCACTGGACCTTCTGAGACCATCTGAGGCTCTCCTCAATGTTCCAATAAACACATGTTTGCTGTAACTCCTAAGCCTGTGTAGATTCACACTAGCTCAAGTTTCACAGGTCCTACTCAACACATTTCATCTAAAGTCTTTCACAAGATATTAAAGCAAGCATTCTTACATGGTACCAAGTCAAGCAGGATGTCGACACCCCATTTAATGATTAGAAGAAATATGAATTAGGCCTCTTGCTGGGCAAGACATTGGACTACATTTACAAAACAAGACAAGAAAAAAAGCAGCGAGCTTATAGGCAGCACATGCAGGATTTAACAGTCGTCCCTTACTATTATTATTGTGGGAGTAGTGCTCCATCTGCTCAGTCTCATCCTTTTCTCAAATTGTATTATTGCATCTAATAAAGACTTCAGCAAGTACAGGGTTTACTCAAAATGTGTCAGCGTTACATTCCTGCTGTAGACATATTGCCAAAATCCTGAGGTTGCACTGAGGTGTAAATGACACCTCTGCCAACTTGATCTGCACCTCCACATAAATTATGTTCAAGCCATATGGAGTTTCCTCACAGTTGCTGGGAAAACCTGACAGGAGCCTTACTCAGTCACTTTCCAAACTCATCGCCTCAGGGAACAAAACTCAGTATGACTGGCTATAGAAAAGATGTTCAGTGAAACAGATTTAACAAAACTTGTCTTTTTTCTCTTTATGCATCGCCCCAAAGAGATGATCCTGGCAAAACCGATGTGAAGTTTGTTTATTTGACATGTTTTGGGAAAACCTCATGAAAGCTGGTGTATATGTGAAATAATACAAAATTTATTGAATGATCTTGTTCTGCCATGTAACTTACAAAACCCATTTCCCAAAAATCTTTGAAAAACTTTAAAAATACAATTAAAACTACAATTTGTGATTTTGTTTCTCTTGAAATTGCCACCCAGTTAACTTGGTGACTCTCTTAATCATAGGGTCATGGGTTTGTGCCCCATGCTGGGTGTGGTACATGTTTTCTAGGACATAGCACCTTTTGATCAGAGGCTCGGAAGCTTTAAGTCAAGGCCTAGGCACCACTACATCAGTGGTGGTATTCAAACTACTCCCCACGGCCTGTTAATATCTGACTAATGCTCTATGTGTGCACATTTGATGGGTTAAATTCAGCGGTCACATTTCACTTCATGTTCACAAAGACAATTAGTCACTTTCACGTCACCTTTTTTAACTTCACTATTTTCACTGATCAAATTAAATGCATTAATCATTTGGGAACTGAGAATACAAACTGTTGCAGGGTAGACACTTATATATTCAATCAATATACCCTTTACTGTTAATAAGTCACCTCTTCTGGAAAGTTTCAAAATGCTTATTTTCCCTCTTTTGAGTGTTTACAAATGTGTCAATATTTTGAAAATACAGCCAAGTTGGTTAACTGACCTTAAAAGCAATTTCTTTGATAATTTATAGTTAAAAATGTTTAAAAGAGCCTACAAATGGCAGATTTTAGTTTTGATTGCATTACCTTACAACTTACAGAAATGGATTCAACCAGCATTTAATACTGAAGAACTGACTACATCTTTCTAACAGATCTTGAAACCTCAGCATTACTGGAGAAAAGATGAAGTTTCCAAAGTCAAAAGATGAGGAGCCCACAGCTCCTGGACAATGTAGGTTTCACTTGTTTTCAATGTTACATTATTATGGATCACTTCAGTCACATTATGGCTTCTTTTACACGTTGCTTTTCAGTGGCAATCAGAAAAAGATCCAGAGTACCTGGGGTAATGATTACTCAATTTGTGGAGGAACTTCCTGCTGGAAAGAGCCACCCAGACTTCACACGAAAACCAATTGCCCTGACTATTCAGGAAGGTATAACTTCAGATCACTTTTTAAGGCTTTATGCCATCACATCAGAAATGTTTAGTCTTACAAAATGGTGTAAATCATTCTTTCAAAAGGAAAGTTGGCAGTGTTTAAAGCAATCATCGTTGGCGATCCAACACCAGCTGTGAGATGGGCACGAAATAATGGTGACATCTCTGATACAGAAAGATACTGCACCACATTTGACCCAATCTCGGGAGAACATCAGTTACAGGTATTATATATTATATATGTGTATGATCAGTGTGCTCATACACATTGTATTTGTAAAAGAAACATGTATTTATAGTAGTTGTCACAATAACACTAGCTTTGTGTGATAACTTGAATTATTTCATGTTTGTTATATTTGCTAGATGCCTAACGTAGCTGTAGACCAGGCAGACACCTATAAGTGTTTCGCTGAGAATGAGTATGGACGTGCAATTGTCACCGCAGCATTGAATGTGATTGAGGGTGAGATTTTTTCTAGTTTCTACTGTTTAAAGTACAATTATATTTTCTTTTTAGATTATTGATGCTTAATCTTGTCTTAAATGCTTATAGAAACGAACAGTTTGAATCAAAATTATGGCTGCTTTAGTTCACATTTCCATTTAGCAACACCAAAGCTACGCAAAGTTTAGCATCACTCCAAAAATTCATATCAAACTTGGTTTTATTACAGTTGGGTTCAAGAAAAGCAAAGCAATGCAAGAGGCACGAGCAGGTCTGTCTACACAATTCCAAAAACTAGAATATTTTAAACTTAAAAGTTAAGAAGGTATCCTGTCTTACACTATTACCACTTATTTCTAGCTCAACGTGAACAATCAGCAGATTTTACAAAAGCCTTGAGAACTCGGTAAGAAATTATAAAACTATGACATAGCCACTTCACGTTCAACAGAATCTGGTAATAATGTACTTGACATTAAGGTAAAAGTAAGCAAAATCAGATTTGTGCCATCTCTTCTGGTCACAGAGCTGAACGTCCAAAACAGGAAAAAAAGGATGGAGAAGTTGATGAAAAGTTCTGGGAGCTGTTGCTGAGTGCTGATAAGAAAGATTATGAGAGAATTTGTACTGAATATGGAGTGACTGACTTCCGCTGGATGCTTAAGAAGCTAAATGAGAAAAAAAGAGAAATGGAAGAACAGCAGGCACAGGTAAATCATCAGCCAAATTAAATAAAAAAAGAAGATTAACCTTCTGAAACCCTACTAGGCCCTAACAGATTTGTTTGAAATTGTTTTTTAACATTTTATTTGTATTTTTCCTGAAACTTCCTTTCCTCTCGCAGTTTGTTGAACATCTTGGCAACTTGAAACACATCGAGATCAAAAATACTGGATGTGCACAATTTGAATTTGAGATGGACCTTAAGGACCCCAATGCCAAAATCTTCTTATATAAAGTAAGGCACTATTTAAATTTTTTATTCATTTTTAAAAATTTGTCACATATACATTAATTTAAAAACGTCAGAAAGGTCATTATTCATCATGTTCAAATATTCTTGATTTTCTGATCCTACAGGATGGTGTTTTGGTTCCATTCGACTTTGATTGTGAAGAGAAGCACAGTTTGCGCAAAACAGGCAGAAAGTTCACTTTTAGCGTGAGTGGCCTGTCTCCAGACGATGCTGGACTCTACCAAGTAGATGTTGAAGGCGTCAATGTCTTTTCTACTGACTTGAAAAGTAAGAATCACTAAGAAAAAATGTACAGTTCCAGTAATATTAGGGCTGGGTATTGAAGCCCAGTGCTTTGATGTTAATGTGCTAATTACTTTAGTATGACTGAACATGGGTGACATGTTTGTGCACACCTCATAGCAAAAAGGTTTGATCAAGTTTGGAGTTTGGAAGCTCCTCTGGGTGCCCTGGTTTCATCCAACTTGCAGTTTAGATTGGCTACTCTACATTGCCCATAGCTGTGAGTGGTTTTGTGAATGGTTGTCTGTCTCTGTGTCGCCCCTTGATGGGTTGGCCTCCTGTCTAAGGTGAACCCTACCCCGGCCCATAGTCAGCTGGGATCAACTCAAGCTTCTCTTCAACCCCAAATGGATAAATGATGAATGGGTGACTGCATACTGAGACATTGTGTCACTAAGTCTTAAATTTTGCTAAATAAATGGTGGTTTTCATCAGCATCATTAAGCCAATAAACATATGCACATAAAATCAAAATACCAAAACCATGTAATAATGGTGCTGCTTCATAAAGCCTTTATGAATATTTATGCTCTATTAAAAAAAACATATTAATTTTAATTAAATATTTTCATATTTTTAAGTAAGTAGCAAACAACTATTTCAGGAATCCACACTGAAATGAATCATGGGTGTTAAAATTTTGAACCAAACCCAACCTTAATAACCAGTAAAGTTGATTTGTTTCCATCCTGCACACTATTTCTAATACTTTTTTATGTTACAGTTCCAATGGTGGATTTCTTGGTCAAGATTGAAGAGGTAAAGGCAGTTGAAAGAGAGGATGCAGTCTTTGAGTGTGTCCTTTCCGCTCCAGTACCAAAGATCTCTTGGATGGGAAAGAGTGTTCCCTTGGTGCAAGGTGACAAGTATGACATTACAGTTTCTGAGGACATGTTGATCCACAGATTGGTGGTGAAGGACTGTATGAAGATGGATAATGGCATAATTGCTGCTGTGGTTGGACTCAAGTCTTGCAATGCGTGGCTGATTGTAGAAGGTAAGAGAAGATTAATCCATGTCAACTACCTGTCATCTGGTAGTTGAATAAATAACCAAACACAATTTATTAAAAAAAAAGATGCCTTCATCAAGCTAACTTCACCAGAAAAGGTGATCAGCAAAACTAGGGATGCCCTGATCATGTTTTTTTGCCCGAGTCCGATGAGAATAATTTATGCCAATACCGAATGCACAATCTGATATTTGTATTTTCCTATATAACAAAATGATTTGGGCTTGTTTCCTGTCTATTTTCCACATGCTCCGAATGCCTTCAAGTGGTTAATCCAGGGCACATTGAGGCATCAACATTGGCCAAACCAAATGTCTGATCACTTATTACAGTCACATTTGACAAAATACTGTGTAATTTATCAGGAACCTTGCTGTAAAGCTCTGGTAGGGCAGTGTCAAGGGGGTAGAGCATATTGTTGCACCAAAAGACACCAAAATCCTGTATTTTCTTTTTTATTTGTAATATTACATTGGCAGAATTAAAAAAGGTCATATTGTGAAAATTACACTGGATGACTTTGATTTTCCAGTTTAAAATAAAATAAAATAAAGCGCTCTATTCAAAAATGTTAGCCTGATGGCTAATGTAAAAGGATAAGGATTCCATGGATCAGACTAGTTTACCCAGCACATCTCACAGTATCTTCCTGAAAGAAGCCAAAGCTGTTAGGGAATGTTGTTGCCAAGAAGGATGTACTTCGTAACAATGTATAGGTATGTGGTGCATGTCAAAGTAACATCCTCATGAATGTCAATACCAAGGTTTCCCAGAACACTGCCCTGAGCATCACAGCTTTCTGGCCCATCTTCTATTCATTAGACCAGATGGGGTAGCCTTCACCATCAATAAATATCAACAAGCTTTGGGCACCAATGACCCTGTTGCAGTCTTTCCTTGGATAACTTTTGATAAGTACTTACCACTGCTTACCAGGAGTCCCCTATGAAACCTGCCATTTTGAATACGCTTTAATTTTGTGGCCTAGCTATAAAAATGTGACCCTTGTTAAAGTCTTGTAAATATTCTGTGCCTTTTCACACATTAGCAGTTTTAATGTTATATACTGGTAAAGGTATACACCAATCAGCCATAATATTAACACTACTAAGTGAAGTAAATAATACTGACTGTCTAGCTATTTCATTGGGCATTTGTCTGGAACATATTTGGCAGCAAGTGAACACACAGTTCTTAAAGTTGGTGAACTGGAAGCAGGAAAAATTAATAAGAGATGGAGTCTTCCAGATATGCAGTAGTTAGTACCTTCCAAAAGTGATCCAGAGAAGAACAACTCATGATTCAGCAAGAGGATCATGGACATCCAAGGTTCATTGATGCCTGTCTAGTCTGATGCCACAGATGCCACAGCTACTGGTTTAAAAAGAGTCAGAACACACAATGCATCACATTCAGAGCAGCATGAGGGAAACAAATCAATTTTAGGCAGGTGGTGTTAATGTTCTGGCTGATCAATGTCAGTCATTGAGTGCAATATCTGAGCGGTATAGAATTGCTAAGAAGTCTGTTTTCCATTCACTGATTAACATATTAGCACGTATGTATATGTTTGCCCTTGGAACAGCTGACAGTGACCCAAAGAACCGTGGAAAGAAAGCAGTACGCAAAACAACCCAAGCAGGAGGGAGTGGTACCGACGTGACAAAGATTGCGGCTGAACAACAAGCCAAGCTGCAGAAAGCAAAAGAGGAGAGAATAGAGGCGCTCAAACAGCAGGCCCCGGTTGCTGAGGCTGAGCCCCTACCTGAAGTTAAAACTGAAACAATTATAGAAGTACCAGAGGAGAAAGAAGAAGTGCAGGAAGTGACTCCAGAGCCAGATGATGTTCCAGAGCCCCCTAGTGAGGAGGGGGGTGAGAAGAAGAAGAGAGTCAGGACAGGGCCTTTGGTTCCTGACACTGTAATCGGTATGTCATGTTGATTCAGTAGTTTCAGTCATTTTCCTCACAACAATATAAAAACTATTAAAAAACACAAAGTCTCTCCTTATGGTATCAAGACATTTTGCTGTAATCTTTGGATTTTGCATGCATACTGTACGCTCATCATACTGTAAGTTTAGGTACAATGTACAGTACCTGGCAAAAGTCTTCAGTCTGTGGTTAAATCAAGTTCTACTGTTGTTTCACACATCCATGCAATTACTGGAGGCATTGAGTATGAATCATCAAACATGTGGAGTTCTAACAGCTCCCAAAACATTATGACTACATTTTACACACAAAACAAAGACTTTTTTTTATTGCTTTTGCATTTATTCTAATGTTAACATAACTGCCTAAGACTTTTGCACAGTACTGTATATATAGTATTACATATATGAAAATTTAAGATGCATGAATTGTGTACATACAGTACAATGTACACATTGTTAATATGCTGAGAAAACAAGTAGGTCAGCCTTTTTGATAACGGGAATTCATCACTTATCCAGATCCAGGAGTTCACTTCACTAGCGGTTTACAAGATGTCAGAGCCATAATGGGTCAGTCAGCTGAGATGATGTGCAAGCTAAGTAAAGCAAACTGTGATGGGAAGTGGTATAAGGATGGAAAAGAGGTGAGTGCTCTCATACAAGGTAAGACCATAAACTGCAACTATACTTACACTATCTATATTATAGTTTTATTATTGTTGGCAGCCATAGCCCAATGGTTAGAGAAGTGGGTTTGTGACCGAAGGGTCCCAGGTTCGATTCTTGGAACCAGGCTGAAGTGCCCTTGAGCAAGGCACCTAACCCCCAACTGCTCACCATGTAAATGTAAATTATTACTTTTATCACTGTGGAAGAAAATCTAGTTGTTACGTCAAGAGGGTTTAAATAGAAACGACATGAAGTAAGTGAAGAAGGTTGAATGTTGAAGACAGTGCTCTGTCAGTAACCTCTCTAAACGTCTTCACAGTTAACATCCACAGATAAGCTGAAGATTATCAAAGATGGAGCTATCCACAAACTGTTGATTAGTGATTGTAATGAAGAGGACAATGGGAAATATCGCTTTGAGGCAGATGGACGCAAATCAGAAGCGATGCTTACTGTGGAAGGTAATTCAGTTGCCTGAAGTTATTTAAGTCTTGTACATCAGTTGTTACCATAGTGGGTACCATAATGTACTGACAAGATGCACATTTTCAATGTGGTGCAAATCTGCCTTGATTTTACACCAAGGTCAAATTTCTGGATAACATCAACTTCTTCTAATCTGGTGCTAGTAGATAGTAATAGTAATATTAGATATGTTAGAACTTACCAATATAACAACAAAAGAGAACAACAAGGCAATGTGAAATTATATCCACTTTTCTTACCCGATAACCTCTCATCTTGTATTAGTTACAGGTTATGCCTTTTGCAACAGATACTATTTTATTCATGACAATACATAAGAAATTAAACAAATTTCTGTTTTTTAGTTCAGTCCAGCCATGGTAATTATACATACAAACTTTAACTGGTTAGTCAGATCCCTTACAATTAATCTCAATAATTTTATTGGTAAAACTTACTTCCAACAGTAGTAAAACAGTAATTAATTTAATTTCAGCTCAATTTTACTACAAAGTGTAATATGGAAATATGCACAGCACGGTGAGATGGTACCCTTGCTTTCTAAGTTAAAGGTTATAATGTAAAACAGTAGCAGTGACTCAGAAAACTTTATTTATGTTATAGACCCACCAAGGATAAATCCAGATGATTTAGCTAAGTTCTCAGAGCCAGTGATTATCAAGGTTGGACAAAATGCTTCCTTCAAACTGAGCTTTGTGGGTCAAGAGCCAATAAAGGTCCAGTGGTACCATGAGGGTGAGGAGCTGCTGAATGACACCAATGTAAAGATTGAGAAGTCTTCCAGCCACACCAGTTTACTGCTAACCAAGTGCCAACGCAAAAACACAGGAGAAATCAAGCTCAAGCTAAAGAATGAATTTGGAACGATTGAGGCTTTCTCCAAGCTCATTGTCTTAGGTAAGAAATATTGAAGCATTGTGATTGTGTTATTTTATGTTGTGGCTTATGATTCATGTTTACTGAAGGTTGCAGGGTCAAGCTTCTACTCTTTATTCCTGTAGCCTAAGAATAATAGGCAACTTTGCACCGTTTCCATAGTTACTGAATAGTAAGAATGCAACAAATGTGAGAATTGATGTCCTAGAGGGTGCTGGGGATGCTCTTCATTTCTTCAAATACAGACAAACCTACCAATCCACTGGGCCCTGTTGAAGTGATTGAGGCATCATCATCTTGTGTGGACTTCAAGTGGAGGCCTCCAAAAGATGATGGAGGCTCTCCGGTGATTAACTACAATGTAGAACGGCAACAGATTGGGAGGAATACCTGGAAGAAGATTGGGAATATCCCTGGTGAACCCCACTATAAAGACACAGATGTGGACCATGGAAGGAAATACTGCTATCGCATTAGGGCTATAACTGCAGAAGGCACAAGTGATGTGTATGAGACAGAAGACATACAAGCTGGCACTAAAGGTGGGTTGGCAAAAGTATATTCCAAAATATAATGTTAATTAAAGCATAAGAAAAGGCTAAACAGTCAAAATGCACACTTTACTGTACATATATCAAACGTCCTGGCCTTTCTTTCATTTCGAAAGTTTGTTACTGTACAATTACATCAGATATTCAAATATTAATATTAAATCTTGTGTTCTACTGCAGCATATCCTGGTCCACCCTCAGCACCCAGAGTTGTCAGTGCCTTTAAGGATTGCATAAACTTAACATGGACACCTCCCACCAATACTGGAGGAACAAACATTGTGGGCTACAACATGGAGAAACGTAAGAGGGGCAGCAACCTGTGGAGCCAAGTAAACCCCCCAGAAGAGCCTATCAAAGGTGAAATATCTGGATTTTTTTTTAACACTATCTATTAAGTATACCGGTACATTTAAAAAAATTAGAATATCATTAAAAATGTCAATATTTCTTGACATTCCTTTCAGAAAGTGAAATTTAAATATTGTAAAGATTCATTACATATGTGAAATATGTCAAGCCTTTATTTCTTGGAATTTCAATGATTATGGCTTACAGATAATAAAAATAAAATTCAATGTTTTAGAACATTTTAATATCTAATGAGATCAATAAAAAAGGATATTTTAAACAGAAATGTCAGGGTTCTGAAAAGTACTTGGTTGTATTTACATTTACATTTATTCATTTGGCTGACGCTTTTGTCCAAAGCGACTTCCAGGTTCAGGAAACAATCAAGC
>JBBIGC010000104.1:18014719-18027900 GCA_037576955.1 Lepidarchus adonis
GATCTAACAATACAGTTGATTCTTACTTTATAATGCAAAACACAGGTCCTGTTACTTTGTGATTTGTCTGACTACTATACTGAATGTATTCAAGTCCAAGTCCAAGTCCAAATTCTAGTTAATTCTTGAGAGAAACAAAATTTACAGCCCTGTTATTTGGTTCTTCCCTTTGTATTTATTTTCTTTTCTTAAAGCAGTGGGCATTAAGAAGAAATCCAAAGTGCCTGGTGTGATGATCATGCAGTTTATAGAAGAAATTCCAGACAGAAAATCTCATCCAGACTGCACACGCAAACCCATCGCTCTGACTATTCAGGAAGGTGCTCTTCTTTCAGTGTTTTTTGTGGAGGGAAAAAACACATGTATAGTAATAAATTCACATCAGGTTTCTGAGGCTGACAAAGAAAATCAGTACCATTGTACCAGTACCAATATAGACATTACAGCTCTGTTTTCTGTCCAACAGGCAAATTAGCAGTTTTCAAGGCTATTGTCACAGGGGATCCTGAACCTACTGTCACATGAAGCAGAAATAATGGGGATGTCTCTGACCCACAGAGATATCAAACTAAGTTTGACCTCATTTCCCGAGAACACACATTTGAGGTTTAAGATAAAAGCTGCATTCTTGCTACAGTGCCTGCATTTTTCATACAATTTCAAAAGATAATCTTGTCTGCCTTTTGTTTTGTAGATGCCAAACGTTTCACCAGATCAAGCTGACACTTACAAATGTTTTGCAACTAATGAGTTTGGCAGGGCTTCTGTGACAGTTCTGTTGAATGTCATTGAAGGTATAAAATGTCTAGTTTTGTTTGTTTCTATTCATATTCAAATATATAAGACCCATAGCACTAACAGTTTTGCATATGCATTTCAGTGGGATTCAAAAGAGACAAAGCTCAGACTGCAGCTAGTAAGTCCTCATTATCACACTCTTCCACAGTGTATAATAAATGCAAATGTATTTTACTTGAGTGATTTACTTGATGTTTTTCCATTTACATTTCTGCAGAAATGGAGACATCAGAGCTAAAGATGGCACTGAAGAGAAAAAGGTTGAAAAAGTACAACAAAAATACACAATTTCAGGATAAAAATGTAGTATCTCCATTTGTTTTTAAAGTAATTCGAAGATTTTGTGGTGAACGTGAACAGAAAATTTTTTGCCACTTTATACCATTTTTATCCTGTAAAGTTGGAGATATAAGGTTATGTTTTATCAGCTAAGATGTGTAAATTGCACAGTTATATAATTTTATCTATTAACTTTTGTTTTGCAGTAAAGTTCGTCCAAAAAGTGAAAAGAAAAAGGAGGGAGAGATTGACCCAAAGTTTGGGGAAATTTTACTTAGTGCTGATAAGAAAGATTATGAGCGCATTTGTGCCGAATATGGAGTGACTGACTTCAGATGGATGCTGAAAAAGCTGAATGAAATGAAACGAGAACGAGAAGAAGAGCACGCACAGGTATCTCAAAGTACTTCCCGATTCTGAAGCCTTCTTTACGAACAAGAGAGATATTGTTCATCATAGACATTCTCCTCTCTCCAGTTTGTCAAAAGCATTTCCAACTTGAAGCACATTGAAGTCAAAGGTGATGGTATAGCATCATTTAAAGTTGATTTGGACCTTTTAGACACAAGCAGTAGGATTTTCATTTACAAGGTAAGCTGACTGAACTAACACTTCAAAATAAATTCAGAACACAGAAGAGGTCCATGGTTTGGTAAGACACTTTGGTTCAACCTTTAGGATGGAGAGATGATCGAGTATTCCAAAGACATAGAGGAAGATATAAAACACAGTTTGAAACAAGTGGGCAAGAAGTTTGTGTTCACAGTCAGGGACCTCCTCCCTGATGATGCTGGCCTTTATCAGATAGACGTTGAGGATGTGAATATGTTCTCCACTGAATTTAAGAGTAAGTGAACACTCTAGAGAATCTATACATGATCTCAATAATAAATACTCAATCAATTTCTCACAGTTCCACAGGTGGACTTCTTGGTGAAGATTCAGGAAGTTAAAGCTACAGAGAGAGAAGATGCAGTATTTGAATGTGTTCTGTCCAACCCTTTCTCAAAAATCCTTTGGATGGGCAAGAGTGTTCCTCTGGAACAAGGAGAAAAGTATGACATTACAGTGTCTGAAGACAAACTGATTCACCAACTTGTGGTGAAAGACTGCATGCAGGTGGATAAAGGCATATACGCTGCTGTGGCAGGAATCAAGTCTTGCAATGCCTGGCTGTTGGTGGAAGGTAAGGATTTTCTTCCACTAGTGTTGGGTGATGTCTTGTCTGTATTGGTATATTGTGATATTATTGTTATTTGCACATCAGATCAATTGTTTTAAGAGATATATTTTAAAAGATAAGGAACCTTGACTCATAGCGCTGTTCACAGCAGTTTTTTTAGGTTTTTATTTTTTTTTTTTTTTAATTTTTGCTGTTATCAATACCCTAACATTTACTGTATATGCAAAATATATAATTTGCTGAGTGCTTTAAATCATTTAAAGTCCATAAAAAACAGCACATGTTCTTCATGAAAATTTGTCTCCTATCATTTCCTTACTAATACAGTGGCATCAGAGAGTATTCAGACCACCTTTATTTTATTAATATTTTGTCCTGTTACAGCATGATGCTACAATCGTTTCTGTACCCCATGATGGGAAAGTCAAAACAGATTTTTTTATGTTTTACATTTAAAATTTAAAAAGAAAAACAAACATCACATATACATAAGTATTCAGACACATAGTACATAGTTGAAGCACCTTGGCAGAAGAGTCTTGGGTGTGATGCAACAAGATTTGCACTCCTGGATTTTGGGATTTCCTGCCATTCTTCTTTGCAAATCCTCTCAATCTTAGTCGGGTTGAATGGGGAGTGGATAGCCATTTTCAGGACTCTCCAGAGATGTTCAATAGGATGTTCCATTTGAGATTTATGGAGGTCACTGTTCTCTTAAAAGATGTTTCAGTGCAGCAGAATTTTTGTACCGTTCCCCAAATCTCTGCTTTGCAACAATCCTGTCTCTGAGCTCTACAGGCAGTTCTTTGACCTCATGACTTGTTTTTTTTTTTGCTCTGATAACCATTGTCAGCTATGAGGCCTTGTATAGAGAGGTGTGTGCCTTTCCAAATCACGTCCAATTAATAGAATTTATTACAGGTGAAATCCGATCAAGGGGTAGTAACATCTAACCACTGATCGAGAGAAATGGGAGGCACTAAAGTTTGATACTTAAATAAATATCTAAAATTCTGTTTTGACTGTTATTATTGGGTGTTGAGTATATATTAATGATTAATGAATTTAAATGATTGTAGCATGGGGCTGCAACACATCTGAATACTTTCTGAACCCACTGTAAATAACCGAGTTAAAAAGTTATAAGATTAATGAAATAAAGCGTATGGTTCAAAGTGTTAGAGTTTAATAAGTTTTGCTATACTAAGAAAAATCTGCAATATTCATACTGACAGTGCACAGTGTACCTATAATATATACAGTATGTACATTAATTGCACATATATAGAGGCAGGATGTATTTGACTTTTTTTTTAAACCCCACAATCAAGCTGACAATGATCCAAAGCTGCAGGGCAAAAAGAAATCCCGAAAAACTACACAGGCTGGAGGGTCAGGCCTTGACCTGGCAAAGATCGCAGCAGAGCAGCAGGCCAAGCTGCAGAAAGAAAGAGTGGAGAGGATTGAAGCTGCTATATCAGCCAAGGCAGAGAGAGACACAGCAGGTGGAGAAGCTAGCACCAATGCTGGATCTGGATTTGGCTTCAGTTCTGGATCTGGGGATGGCAATTCTGGAGCTGATTCAGGACTTAGCATTAGCTAAGGCTTTGGCGCTGGGTCTGGTGGAGAAGGGAAAGAGATAATAGGAGACACTTCTGGACAGTCTGGGCATCCTGAGGACATAAAGCTTAATGTAGGCACTGGAAGTACAGGTAAGGAAGCTAAATTTACAGTTTGGAGAAGTAAGTACTGATTATGATCATTTATGGAATTAATGCCCCCAGGAAATGGTCAGAGAACCTATGGAAACTACACTGTGAACGAAAAGCATAAAAAATAGCAGCTTGAACGTTTACTTTTACTATGTGACTTTGTAGCAAGGTAGTCAAGATCATCAGGACTTTGCAGATACAGTCTTATGCAAAAGTTTGGGCACCCGTTGATAAATAACAGAATTTGGTGAATTTGTAATTAAAATGATGTTGCAATGTTTATATTTTTTAATTTTTGTTCAATTTATGGCATAAAAAGTAACTATGCATCAATGTTTGCTGAACATGTGTATTTTTTCCATGTCCTAGAGAGACTGTGTTAGCATCTTTTCAATTACAAAATCACTCAAATCTGTTATTTATCAAGGGGTGCCCACACTTTTGCAGAAGACTGTAACTGTCTAGGAATTGTGTGGAGGCTCTGGCATTGGGACGACTGTGAAGGAAAGAAATGCATTAAAACTATTTGGTCTCAACAAAAAAATTAATTTGAAAAAATTACACTGAACAAATTTCAGATGTCTGTTTAATGACCGAGATATGAAACCAGAGTCAGTGGTTACTTCTAATTTAATTGGTTGTTATGTTCATACCAAGACACAGTGTGGCGCTCTAAGAAAACTGAACATCCTTTGGAATACAGCTGATGGGATGGCCACACTGTAGACTGCAAATACTGTAGCTGAAGATTTTATCTTAACAAAGGCCAAAAAACTGACAAACACATATTTAAATTAATGTTTGGCTTTAAAGTTGAGTACACAAATTGTTTTAAATTCTAAATATTAGATTAAATCTGAAATGTAAGGTTATATTATATAAGCTAGAATTGTGCTATTATGTGTACTGCATGTGTTACTTTTTGCCAATATAATAAAAAAAATCTGTTTCTGTACACTATTAATACATACAGTGTACTGTATATGTTTATTTTAAGAATGTAGTTGCTGCACACTTCTCCTGATTAAGAGAGATCTTCATTCACATGTATTCTTCTTGCAAAAGTTTAGGTAACAGATGTGTTGCTCATTTGCTAAAAAAAAAAATATATATATATATAAAATTTTGCCTTATTTTAAAAACAATACTAAGTGAATACAAATACTATTTGTGCCCCTGGTTAAGTAAATATCACTAATCACTGTTGCAGGAATTAAATCTGACTTGTATCATAAATTTAAAAAATATTAATTGCAGTGAAAAAGTGAATTCATTATTTATTATTATTTAGTAATAATTTATTTATAATTTTATATTATTTATCAAAACAATTAAAATAATTTTTAGTCAGGATTAAATTTCTTAAAATATCCTCTTTGGTGGATTTTAGATTATATCTGGATGTAGGTCTAAATCTGATAAAGGGGCAGAATGCCTAGCCTCTGAGAGTCTAGAATTGATGCAAACATGCCCCCTCATACCAAACTTGCAAATTCACACTTGACAGAGATATTCACAACCTTCAAAACGCCTTCTTTAATTACATAAAGCGAGAGTTAATATGCATTAGATTCTGAAATATGCAAGACTTACTAGGTTGTTAACACTGAATAATGTCTCATAGTATGAGACTGCCTTGACAGGATAAAGTGCTAAACAATTGCTAACTACAGCCTTGTGACTTGGCTTCCACAATCTATGCTTTCACTGTGTTCACTGTAAAGTTTCATCAAGCATTTCAACAATTAAAAAACATTTTTGCACAAAATTGATAATATTGCTCATTCTGTCTTGTAGATGGTCGAGTGCACCTGACTACTGGATTATATGATGTTGATGCAGCCCGTGGCAAGCCAGTAGACTTGATCTGCAAACTGAACAGTAACAAAGTTGATGGAGTTTGGTTCAAAGACGGGGAGAAGGTGACATAATTTGATAAATAAATTAATAAACAGAACTGTGCAAAAGTCTGAGAAATGTATATGTAAGTGTTAAGAAAGCAGTAATTGTTTTTGATAGTTTATTTTCATATAACTAATTTTAGAATCAATACAAATAAAATAAATATAGTGAACAGTACTTGTTGGTCAGTGTGTTCAGTTCCCATTTCCAGAGTTCTCCTTGTGGAAGCCTGGACTTATTTGTAGTAACCATCAAATACCTGGTTTGGGCTCAATCAGTGGTTAAATCTTGAGTTTCACACATCCGATAACCTGCAATCCAAACACCTAACCAGCTCCCAAAACATAACTAATTTTTACACTCAGTAAAAGTTGACTTTTGAGAGAGAGAGAGAGAGAGAGAGAGAGAGAGAGAGAGAGAGAGAGAGAGAGAGAGAGAGAGGGATAGAGAGACGCATTTTGTGAGAGAAGAGGGCAGTTTCAATTCAATAAAAAAAAACTTCATTTGTCCCCAAGGGGCAATTTGAGGCATGTAGAGCAGTACTATATTATTATTATTAAAGTAATTGACTGTAGTTGATTTATTGTGACTCGATTAAATAGACTAAATCATTTGCATGACATTACATCAGTTGACGTGCTCAGTATTTCTAGGAATATAGTGCTGTAACATACCCATTTCACCAGCAATTTAGATTGTGTTACCATGTTTTTTTCAAAAATGATAAAAAATATGTAATTTTTGAAGATTTTTGTAGCAAGAACTTCAATGAGAAATAGTGGTGATTTTGTTTGATTTACATCAATTGACACAGTCAGTCATTCTACTGTAAAAGGGGAAAAAATCCCACAAAGTCAAAGCTTGCACAAGACGGCTAACCTAGCCTACACTGAGAAGGTAAAGGAGCATGTGCAACCCTCACCCACAGGATCAGAAGGTAACCTCAGCGATAAACGTCCTGAGACAAGCTCACAAAAAACATTAATGCAGCGCTTTACAAAAAAAAAAAAACTATAACTAAAACTAAAAACAACTAAACTGAAACTAAGCATTTTCAAAAAAAAAAAAAAAACTAAACTAGCAAATAAATGATCAAAAAAATGATTGAAAAAAAATATAATTGATAATCTGTTTTCATATTCACTTTTAATACTAAACTATTAATTTTCCCCGTCACTATTTTTGCTAGGTATCTTCTAAGGGTGTAGTGATTGCATCCAAAGATGGGAGTACTCATAAATTGACTATCCAGAATTGCAAGGATTCTGATGCAGGCCAATATGCATTTGAAGCATGTGACTGTAAAACAAGTGCTATATTGACAGTCGGAGGTATCCAAGTCTGTTTATGCTTTTGTTTTGTTTTTTCAATTAAATGCATAGTACTGTATTATAATTACACACACATTCTCGTTGGTGTTTCAAATGTTAGAGATTGTATACACAATGATCAATTCTTTACATTTCCAGATGCTCCAGAGTTTGAATCTGATGAACTGCATAAGTTTTCCAAACCTGTGGTTGTGAAAACAGGCCAGAATGCATCCTTTAAAATGATGTTTCCACCACAAGATTCCCTGGAGATCAGATGGTTTAAGGACACTTATGAGCTGATTGATGGTGGTGGGGTGAAAGTTGTGAAGGGACCAAATCACAGTCGCCTTCAAATAAAAGACTGTCTGGAGTCAGACGCTGGAGAAATTAAAATCCTGTTAAGATTAAAAACCTGTTTGGTACTGTTGAGGCTTTATCCAGACTTATTGTCCTTGGTAAGTCTCCCTCAAGATAAATATAGTTGTAGTTTTATTCTGTTAAAGCATCCACTGTTTACTGCATCACTGATGTTGTAAGCATCATATATTTGTTTCCCCTACCAGGCAAACCCAGTTCACCAAAAGGACCAGTGTTAGAAAGCACTGAATCGGTAATTGAACTCAAGTGGAACCCACCTAGTTATGATGGTGGCTCAGCGATAAAAAACTACATCATTGAGCGTCAGCAAGCAGGACAGAGCTTGTGGAAGAAGCTGGGGAATGTCTCAGCAGATCGTGTAACATTTAGGGACAGGAATGTATCCCATGGCAAGAGGTACACCTACCGCATTTATGCAGAGAATCCTGAGGGTATTGGTGAACCACTGGAGACTGACAACATCAGGGCTGGCACTTTAAGTAAGAGTCTTTAAAGGCAATGTTTTTCAGGTTTATGCCCTTAAAGCTTTAGTATATAAATTGCATAATAGTGTCATGGGTGCAACCATTATCAGCTTGCTGGTCTTGAGTTGATGGTAGAAACAACATGCAAACAGTGGGTGACATCTTCTCATGCTTGTTAATCTACACAGCGCCCCAACACTTTAATTCTTAAAAGCCAAAAATGTTTGCTGAACCCATTTTCCATGTTTCATTATGTATGGGCTAATATAACCTCAGACTAATAAGACTCCCCCGCAAACAAATGCTTCACCTCCAACATTTTTCAAACCAAACTTATATCTGTGCATGTAAGACTGGGGCAGTGGTGGTACTGGGGCATGGTTAGGATCCAGCCCCTGGGATCAGAAAGACTGTCCCCAGGCACTGTTGATAGATGTGTGCACATGTGATTGGTCACATTTCGTTGTGGTGCACTTTGTATGTGATTCAGTGTGTTCACAGTGACAAATAGTCACTAACAAGACAAAACACTCTTAATGAGAAAAAAAAATAAGCAAAATTGACTGATGAATTCTTAAGTATTAAGAAAACTGAAAACATAATACTACACAATGTTTTGCAGTTTTCCCTGGACCTCTAGCTCCTCCTAAGGTGGTCAGCGCATTCAAGAACTGTATTAATCTGGAATGGACACCTCCAGAAAAGGATGGAGAAACAAAAATTCTGGGTTATCAGCTGGAAAAATGCAAGAAAGACACAAACCAGTGGATTGCTTTAAACCCAGTTAGTGAACCTATTGAAGGTAAATACAGTACATTAAAAGCCAACTAAAAAGGCCTGTGTTATTAATCTGTTTTTATAAATTATATGCTCTCGAGATCTGCACATGCATTCCCTTTAGTGAAATTAATATGATGAAAATAATTCTATTAAAAAAAAACATAACTTCCCTCTTTAAGCACTGAAATATGCTGTGAAGGAGGTGTCAGAAAGATCAGAGTATGAATTTAGAGTGTCCGCCATTAACACCTCTGGAGCTGGAGAACCCAGTCGTCCCTCTTTGATGGTCTGTGCTAAAAACTGTTAGTGACGAAAAAAAAAATCTTTAAGTTTTTGAAAATTAATATTTCACTGCATTAAATATTGTCTTGCTTTTTAACCATATTTCAAAGATCCTGATGATTTCATTGTCGTGAGAGCAGGAAATTCTGTTCGAATTAAAATAAACTATGAAGTAAGGATTTTATTTTTAAGTTATTTCCATCCCCTTCTTCTGTCATTCCTTTAATAATTTTATTCTGTTTGACACCATTTGTTTGGAGGCTTCTCCGCTAAGAGAAATCCAATGGTTGAAAGATAATGAGACTGTGTCTTCGTGGTTGAACATAGTCAATGTTGAGGGTACATCAACACTCGTCATACCCAACTCGACGTGGAAGGACTCAGGAGTGTACACCATTGTAGCCAAAAACTCCAGTGGAAAGACAGGTTTTGACATAGAGGTCAGAGTAACAGGTACATAAGTCCATTGTCAATAAAATATTGCATTGTCATTGTTTTCTTAATCCAGGAATATTATAGATACACACTATACACACTCTAATAATACACAAGCTAATAATACACCATTGTCGCTCAAATACCACTCATTTGGCAGTAATGTCTAAGTTCACTCATGTGTAAAGTATATTCTATAAAGACTGTTCATTTCAAAAAAATATTTAACACTTAATAAACTGCCTTCAGATAAATGTGGTATATTTTATACAATGAACAGTAGATATTTTCAAGAAGCATTTTTTCTATGATTTATTCAACAAAAAATCAACTGGAAAGAAATTAAGTACATCCTTGGCTTCCGAAGCTAGAATCTGCCACTTTAGCAGCAATAACTTGCTGTAGGCTTAAATGTAATTGCCTACAAGAAGTCTCTTTTGACCTTTCTTCTATGAAAAACTTTCTTCTGTTGAGTTACAAATGTTTAAAGGTTTTCTTCCAAGTACTGCTCTTTTCAGATTGCCTCACAACATTTCAATGGAGTTCAGATCTGGGCTTTGACTAAACCATTACATAACTCTCCCTTTCTTTATTTTGAATTTGATCTGCTGGTGTGTTTTTGATCATTGTAATGTTGAAAGGTTTCAACTTTTGGACATATGGCCTCATAGTACCTTCAAGCACCCTTTGATAAAATGCAGAATTCATCATTGAATCACTTACTGCAAACTGCCCAATACCTGGTGCAGCAAATCATCCCTAACTATTTCCACCACCCTGCTTCACATATTTTCACATCTATTAGTAATTTGGAATCTGATTTTTTTTTTATAATAACATTTTTTATTTTAAATAATTGTGATCTTTTTAAATCCCTTGCCAGACTCATAGAAATCCATCAGTCTTTTAATTTTTGTCCCACCATTCTATTTAAACCTAAGCAAGTTTTTCTGATTCTGATCTGATTCTGAAACTGTTTGTTATTAGATGAACCCAAGAAACCAGGCCCAGTGACTCTGGAGCAGCTGGTCCATGGCAATGTCATCATCACATGGGCTCCTTCATCAGACCAATAGCTGGATGACCGGCTGCACTATATGGTAGCAGAACATGAATCTAACACACGGATATGGCGGACAATAGCTGACCGTCTCTTCTGCACAACCTTCACTACCAATGTCAACCCAGGTCGAGAGTATCATTTCAGAGTCTATGCCAAGAATGACATAGGATTATCTGATCCATCAGAGTCCCCAACATGGGGTATTAACAACAACAAAGGTATGAATAACCTAAAGAACATGGATTCAGGCTTGAAAAAGGTTCTTCTACATACAGTATTATGCTGCATAAATTGGTTCTCCATAATTACCAAGGGTGTTTTTTGGTGAATGAAAGTATAAAGTGACATTGTTAATCAGAAACTCAAGAATAACAAATGTATACACATAAAACCAGGTCCAAGTGCCAAATGTTCTGACTGTACAGAGATATTTTAATACAAGCCCTACAGGTGCTTGTATATGCTTTGCAATTTTCATCCCAAGCATTAGACATACACTATGAAAAGCAGACTATGCCTGAAGTTAATAAAGTGTTCTCAAAGTCTGAATTGATGTTGCTTTTGTTAGTTTTGCTAGTAATTATTTCATTTTATATTTATTTGAATTTAATTAGCTAATTGAGTTAACACGTGTTAAAATGACAAACCATTTTTAAGCAGTAGACAAAGTTCATATATTTCCAAATGGCACTATTTTGCAAAATTTCATTTAATTTCTGCTTACTCTCTGTTGCTTCATCTAGCTTCACTCTTCACACATCTCCCAGCCATGATCACCTTGGAGAGACCACCCTCCATTCTGGTTCCTTTGAAATTTCACACTCCCCCAAAAGGCTACCAGTGCTACATGACCTGTGCTGTTCGAGGTTCCCCTACACCCAATGTCCCGTGGTATCTGAACGGCATTTGTATCAACTCTAACAAACATTACTACATCACAAATGTTCATGGAGTTTGCTCCATGTACATTCTCAGAGTGGGACCCAATGATGGTGGTGAGTACAAAGTGGTGGCAGTCAACTCATTTTGGAAAGTGGAGTATTCTGCCAAAATTAAAGTACAAGGTAAACAAGCCAGTTGACTTAACTGTCAAGTTTTTATTATTACAGAGGGTCCTTGCCTTACGTCAGAGATACGTTCCTCCAAACCTGATGTACAGTAATGCGGTCGAAATAAGTACCTTGCAAATCCAAAATGGTGAATGAACAATGCAGTATTCCTCGTATATTGCTGTAGCATGCGTGGCACTGCATGCATTCGTCGGCTCCTCTTACCAATTAGTTCCTGCACAAACTTTTTTTTACATTGCAAATGCTGTATTTTAAAATGACAGAAAAAGATTGAATAAATTTTTGCGAGTTAGTGACATAACCACAAATCACTGTATGCTGAACGCAACGTAATCCGAGGACTCTCTGTATTGTTGTTGTTCTAATTATTATTATGCTTCTGCTCTTTTTTATTTTTCAGATTGAGAGTCTGCACGTTACACTGGATCATTATTCATTATTGCAGAAAATACATTACATTTATTTTTCCCACTTTCAAAATCAGCTGTAATTAAGTGTGCGTCATGCTTGACCATTTGACCTTGTCGTCCAATAAATGGTTTCCACTTTGATGCATGTAAAAATTAAGAATAATATATATTTATGCAACTAAAAAGTACTCCCATTGTGTGTTTATGTGTTCTGTATAATGCTTCTGAAATGTAAACCCCTAATCTGAGTCATTAGTCTAAAATTACAAGATCTTCCAGCATTATCAGAAACATTTTACAAAAGCAGAGATTATGTAAAGACCCACTTCACCAGTTTGGGGTTTTGTGATTATAAATGACTTAAATATGAACTCCTATAATAAATTAAGTTCATGCTTAGTCCTATTTTTTATTAGCTATAAATATAAGCAATTAGATGGCTTAAAAAATTGCATATCATGTTCACCAAGAACAGAAATAACAAGCACAATCTTTTAGTAGTACTGTTTCAAACCTTTGACTCCTAAACCAAAAAAAAGAATATATGTTTTTCTTGATGAAGAAACATGTCATAATTCACATGGATGTCATCGGGAATGAAAAGCAAGAAAAAAATCTTTGAGCTGTCAGCAGCTTTGCAACAGGACCTACCATAAAACAATGTAATATGCACCCATCCATAATCCCACACTTCCACTCACTCACTCACACACACACACACACACACTCACTCACTCACTCACACACACGCACGCACGCACGCACGCGCACGCACACACGCACGCGCGCACGCACACACACACAGATTACTACATTAATGCTTTAAAATTGCTACACTGCTTCAAATATATGGAGGTCCCCCTGGTGCTGACAAAACAGCTCTGTTCCATCAAAGCACCGAGACCACAATACATGGGTCGTGGCTCAAGCCAATACCCTGAGCTGTTTGTCATGTTTCTCAAACCATTTCAGAATTATTTTTGCAGCGTGGCATGGCGCATTAATAATAATAGCCATAAGATTCAATATGTATATACAGAGGTGTCAAAAGTAATCACATTCATTACTCAAGTAGAAGTATAGATACTAGGGTTTAAAAATACTTCTGTAGA
>JBBIGC010000104.1:18028000-18042971 GCA_037576955.1 Lepidarchus adonis
TTGAGGTAAAGCTATGATGAAAATTACAGGCCTCTCTCATCTTTTTAAGTGGGAGAACTTGCACAATTGGTTGCTGAATATACTTTTTTGCCCCACTGCACATAGTTAATATAATTTGTTATACAGATTAAAAAAAAACCCCTCTCCCTCTCTCACCCTGCTCCATCCCTCTCTCATCCCCCCTTCCTCCCTCTCTCTCTCTCTCCCTCTCTCATGTCAGTATTGAGCAAATGCTGGCTGTGAACCCCGGAAAGACACCCATCAGTCTGCTGCAGGAATATGGAACGCGGATAGGCAAGACACCAGTGTACGACCTGCTGAAGGCTGAGGGCCAGGCCCACCAGCCCAACTTCACCTTCCGCGTGTCTGTGGGAGACATCAGCTGCACGGGCCAGGGCCCCAGCAAGAAGGCCGCCAAACACAAGGCTGCAGAAGCTGCCCTAAAGATGCTGAAAGGAGGAATGTTGGGGGGGTTAGGGGGAAATGGGATTGAGGGAGACGGGTTTGTTGGCATAGACATGTCCCTGGAAGGAGATTGGTAAGAATTGTGTAAAATATATAAAATATCAGTTGACTTGACTATGAACACATTAAGAAACACACATTATACCATACACCAGCGGTGGCCAAAGTTGGTCCTGGAGAGCTGGTGTGCAGCACAGATTAATAGATTCTCTTTGCAAACACATTGTAGAACCTGGTTTGTTTGATCAGGTATCAACTGTGCTAGATACACGCAGTACACCATTTATTCTATATTCAGCATTAGCATGCATCTTTACGTGTTAATGGTGATAACTCAGAAAAGCTTTGTTAAATTACATGCTCTTGCATATTAGTGCCTGCTTTAATGACTGTGAGTGGTGTCCACAGCTCCCAGTCAGAGATAAAGTCTTCTAGTTCCAGCCAGCAAGCTGAGTGTAATCCAGTTGGAGCTCTGCAGGTAATTAATTCTTTGCAAATGCATGTATTATTTGAACTGATCTATATCTAAGTGCCAAGTCTATTTGAAATTATTTTTGAAGCTTCACTACTGTTCATAGGAGCTGGTGGTGCAGAAAGGCTGGCGTTTACCTGAGTACACAGTTACACAGGAGTCTGGGCCTGCGCATCGCAAAGAGTTCACCATGACTTGCAGAGTGGAGAGATTTATTGAAATAGGTAAATACAATGTACAGTCAAACCCTGTTAGCTCGTCCCTATTGGCCAGGGCCCTAAATCTGGTGAGAGGTGGGGTTGGCGAGCTATCGTAGAAGGTTAAAAAGTGAACACTTTTACCACAAATGACTTGACTCGCTACACTGTACCTGGCCGATACAGCCAACCGCCTGAGTACGGAAAATCGTTAAAATCCTAGTTCAGCTCCAGGCTGTTTCGTTTTGAATGTAAAACAGCATCAATAATGGTCACGTTTTGAGATCTAGCAGAACAAAAACACATTTCCAGTGCCACTTCAAGCTCAGTATGCTTCCCCAAATGCAAGTGTTTTTACTCACTTGATATGTTTCACCATTTTAGCTTTTGGCTGAGAGAATGTCCCCACCTGATTTTTTTTTTTGTTTTCATTTTTCATTTACCAGACATTTTGCGTCTAATTTGCAAACTTGTATGCAAACTCAGAATCGAAACTGGTCATACTAGCGGAGGCGGAGCATGGACAGAAACAACCAACCAGCCGTTAAAAAGCAGGGTTTTCTATGTTGATTGGTCAAAAGATACAATGATAATAGCAGGATGGTGTTAACATGGTTTACATTTTAGAACTTCACCAAATTTTTTATAAATGTTATATTGAATTTTATAGGTAGTGGTACATCAAAGAAGCTTGCTAAGCGGAATGCAGCAGCGAAGATGCTCTCTCGGATCCATGACGTGCCTGTAGACATGCGTAGCAGTCATGAAGTTGAGGCAGAGGATGATACCTTCAACTTGGTGAGAAATGCTCCTCATGCATTTTTTTGCAAAAATCTCTTAAAGTATCTTGGTACGATCAGTAATAACACACCTTTCTATTCTGTCTAAGCACATAAGTGGCAGGGTAGATGGAGGGAAGTGTAAAGGTTTCGGGTGCACGTGGGATTCTCTGAGGAATTCAGCCGGAGAGAAAATGCTGCAGCTTCGGAGTCATCCTCTAGGCCTTCCCAACTCCAACTTCTGCTCTCTACTTCATGACCTCTCTGAGGAGCAGCGTTTTGACGTCAGTTACCTGGACATAGGTAAGCCACAGGGCTGCCTTCAGGCACATTTAACAAAAAAAGTTCAAGCCCATCTCTCAGTCTCAGAATAGCTGACTGTATCGTGCTAGGCTCCCAATGCAGTGACGCCCTAGTGAATTTTACGCTGCTGTGTGCTACTTTCTTTTTGGGTATAGCCACTAAAACAGGAAGCCAGTTTGGTTATGCAGTAGTGATGTGGTTTGAGGGAGAACAGACTCCACACAGAAAGGACCCTTGGCTGTTCAGATAATGTTAGCAGTTACTTGGTGGCTAGCTTAATTCATTTTGATGTAGACAGTAAGTTCACCAATACATCTTTAATCATGTAAACTGTATTGCTAAATATATAGCACTATGCGCCTCAGCATCTGCTGAGAAGTGTCGCTAAATTGTTTTGCTAACTACATGTTGCCAGACAGCAGTTTTATCAGAAATGAGTGGTAAACTGAAAAAGGTTTAAAATGATGTGCATATTTAAGTATTTGTTTTAAATAGTAAGTGTTGTTTTAGCCAATGGACTATGTAACAAAGATTTTATTTGACACTGACAAACTAATATTGGCCAGAATATTCGTAGAATAGCAATAAGATTTAAAAGGAGTTACTTTCAGTTGACCGACTTTATTTAAATTCACTATTTAAATGTATTCTAGTCCACAGGAAAGAAAAAAACCTAACAGCATGACCTCACACAATGAGTGATGGGTTTTATAGACTCTATTGGTCATTGGATTGGATTAATTCACCTTTGTTTTGAGAATACACAGAATATAACCCGTCTAAAGAGCTTTGTGAAACAAATTACAGAAAACATGTGCTGTCATTGTTCCAAAAATTAAGCAGCTGGTTTGTTTCTGTGTGTTCTGTCCAGAGGAGCGCAGTCTTAGCGGTCTGTACCAGTGTCTAGTGGAGTTGTCCACTCAACCAATCACCGTGTGTCATGGCTTTGCCCCCAGTCAAGATGCAGCACGAGCCAGTGCAGCATACAACGCTCTTCAATACCTCAAGATTATGGCCGGTGGGAAGTAAGATGGTGCTTTTTCTGACATGAATTGAAATGTGAAGAGGAGTTAGGAGCTTACCTCAGTAGCCTGCAGTGTCGTCATCTGAGGGCTTATTGGATATTTTGGGTGCACCATCATTTTGTCCTAAGGTGTCATTTTCATACTGCCCCAAAAGATATTTGACTGAACTCTAAAGATGAACTGATGAAGCCTTTCCCTCCCTGAAAAGGATCCTCAACGTGATTGTGAAGAAATCAGATTTTTTTAAACTGAGAACATTTGTTTTTGCTACCCAGAAATAAGCAATTTTATTGTTGAATTGTCATGATATTCCCTTTAACTTTTTATCTAAGTTTTTTCTTTTCTTTTAATGAGATTATCATTGCACTCCTTTTGAAAGTGATCTACCTAATTATGTTCTATATTTTTAACTCACGGATTGAAATGTAGTATTCTTAACATCCCATTGACTCTCAGAATAATTTCAAATACATGATGTGTAGAAGCACAAACAATATACAGTCATGTCACAGCTGAACTTGAGCTTTTAAAAACTATTGTTTTCTATTTTGTCACACTTGAACCTGGTTCATACAGTGAGGAAAATCCTTTTCCTGTAATACTACATGTGCCATGTTGTCCTGAAGTCTCCTAATTCAAATGTTTTCATATAATGTGAAATATATTAAAATGCCATTTGTTTTTAGACTAAATCAAATAAAGTTAGTATATTGTGGATCCAGTTGGATGTTTTGTCAATATGGTCATCTACCAAGCAAGTATGTTTCAGTTTGTCCCTTGATTCTTTTTAGAGCTGTCAATTGTCCATTAATAAATTTAAACAGAACTCTGTATGAAAGTTCTTTAATTTAGAATGAAAAAACTGTTTTCATGCTCGTGTTTGTCGTATATAACAGTAGCAGTTGAAATTCAGTGTTTTTTTGTGGTGGCATCTAAATAAAATAAAGCGTTTAAATTTCTTAAAATGGCAACTGAAAATGGCATTGATATGGAAATAAATAGTTTATTAATCCACAAATAAATATTTGAAGCATTTTCAGTAGCACAGAAAACAAAGGTTCAAAGTACTTAGCAGTCAAAAGAGCAGTCAACATATACAGTACTTAGTTACTGCAATATATTGCAATACAGGGGCTCATAGCAAGGAGCAATGTTCATTAGACAAATACTTGGCAGAGTTTGGATTACATTCATCAAATGTTGCTGCTTTTTGCCACAAAAGATGATCGGCCTGTGGTCTTAATGTTCAATGACAGCAGCTCTGATGACCTTTGATTGTGTCACATATGAGAAAGCTTACCCTCTGTAGAGAGGCTAATCCCCAGATGAGCAGATAGGTAGGAATGCTTGCGGAGGTGTGATTTTTATTTTTTGCCATCAGCTGATCTCTCTGTTCCATGCAGGGAGAGAATGTTGCATGTCTTCTTCAGCATAACCACTGCTGTCTGACTGGAAGCTGTCCCCTCGCAAGGGCGAACCTGACACAGTGAATATATATACGAATTATTGTGATTCTGTGAAAATTGGATGATCTTATTTGTATTTCCTGTAATAACACTGTGTGCTAACATCAACACATTAGAGCAGGGGTGTCGAACTCCGGTCCTGGAGGGCCAGTGTCCTGCACACATTGAGGATTTCTCTCCTCAGATACACCTGGTTCAAATCACCTGTTAATTGCCAGGTTGAGCAAGTGTGTTTGAGAAGGGGCTGGATACAAACTGTGCTGGATACCGGCCCTCCAGGAACTGAGTTTGACACCCCTGCATTAGAGTGTGCTTTTAGTGAGAGGTTAACTTCTAACAGTTCTATTTAACACCTCCATCTTCTACCACTCAAACACAAGTTGATTACGGTAAATCCTCTGTGGGGGAAAAAATACAGTGCTGAATCCTTACTAAACATAAGACATAAGATAATCCTTTATTGTGTTTACAGTGTTACGGCAGAAAGAGCAGCAAACTGAGTACTAAGAAAACAATAAGATGTTCCCTTTTAGAAAGTTACAGGTAAAATATAAAAAATATTTTACACAAGTAAGGTAGTGCACAAAAAATAAGAACAAGAGGAGTGTGTTGAAATGTAACTTGAAATTAAACATTTCATATTATTTAACATGCAGGACCGTATAACATTTGCATAACAAGAACAGAAGTTAGTCTTAAAGTTGTGTGGGTGTGAGAAAGAGTATCCAGTATGACTCACATTTCTGTTCACTTGCTGCTGTAACAGATAGTGTGTGTGCAACACACTGCTCTGCTGATACGTTCTCTTCCTCCCCCGCACTCTGCACCTATATGGAAGCAACATGTTGCTGTTGATTATTCAACGTTCAGACCCAACCAGAAAGCGTTTCAGTAGCATATACCTGATACGATGTTCAATGCTGATTTTATTTCTTCTTTAGTGTAAAACTTCAATCCTGTGCTAAAGTCAGAGACCACTCCTCTTTTAGCGATGCACTGATCATGGATGTTTATACAGTGGTGCTTAAATGTTAGGATTAATGAATTTTCCATATTTCAGCATAGAATGTATAAAAGCAGATATAAGATCCAAATTAAACAAAGGAAACTAATTAACTTGCTTTTTTTATTTTTTATTTTAAATGATCCAATATTACAGATCTGTGTTTGGCAAAATTATGGAAACTGTGTGGCATTATGTAAAAAAAAAAAAGGTTAACTGAGGGCATCAAACGAGTTTTTGATGTTTATCAGGCTCAAGTTATGAACCATCTCATGGATCTGTTTGGAGAAAAGAAAAACACTGAACAATGAATTCTGAATTCAGTGGAATCTAAAGGATTATGTCAGGACATCTGTCTATGAATCTCAAGAGAAAGACCCTAAGCTACTCTCAAAACGTTAGGGATATTCGACTTTCGAGTTAAAATTTCAGGACAAACTTATACAGTATATATGCTCTATAACAATTACAGGTGAACTTAATGTGATCTTCCCTAAACATTTGAGTTCACATATCAAACTGTTCAATGTTTCAGTTCTTTTTACACAACTTGCTGTTCTCTAACAAGGAGCTTAACGGCAAAATTCACAACAGGTAATCGATTCATGAATTGACCAATACAGTTCCTGATTCAATCAGAATTAGTCGTATAAATGGTCCTCCTCATCATGCTGGTCACATTTTTACATCAAGATGACACTTAACAACTGATTGATAGTATCTTCGCCATTTCAAGGCTTCATAGAAGTGGACGTCCTTTTATCACATGACCGCTTCATTGCGAACAGTGCCCTGCAGAACAGTATGATACCACAACTCCTGCTACATTTAAGGGAGATCAACCCAAGTGTCACATCAGACCATTTGAAGCCGTTTACATCAGTGTGGTCTGCATGCTGGACGACCTGCAAGGGTTCCTGACCACACCACCAGACACAGGCTTCGTCGTCTTACATGGGCCAGGAAGCCTCTGTGCTCTTCTTTCATTGAGCAGAAATGATGTTGGAGACGTCAAGGAGAGAGCTGTGCATCAGCCACTGTTGTCACCAGATGAATCTTTGGTGGTGTTGGTGTTACAATGTGGGCAGGTGTGTCTAGTCAATGCAGAACTGCCCTGTACTTTGTGAATGGTCAAGCCCATGGACAAGCCCATACTACCTGAATGATCCATTCATTGTGCCCCTGCATCTTCATGGACGACAATGCTCCAGCTAATCAAGGTCACATCATTAAGGAACGGCTGCTGGAGACTGGGGAACCTCGAACGGAGTGGCTGCACGTTCTCCAAACCTGAATTCCATAGAAAACCTATGGGAACAGCTGAGTCGCTGTGTACCCAGAACCTCAATGACCCGAGGGCAGTTCTTCAAGAAGAGTGGTTTCCTCTGCAGCAATAAGTTGACTTGTGAACAACATGAGACGTCGTTGTCAAGTTGTAATTAATGCTCATGACACTTTATTGAAACATTGACATTTTTTTATGTTTTGTATACTGATGACTTTTGTTGGCTTTTGTTTTAGTAAATTGTGTGAGATGAAGAAATCACTATTGCATGCTTCTACTTATATGCTCTACTTTCATGATATAATAACACTGCAGTGTGAACTTTTTACATTCTTCATAAATTTCACCTGAAAGCCAAATATCCCTAACTTTGTGTGTGTATACTATAATTGTGTCAGTCTATCTTTTAACAGGATTGACTTTTCTGACTCCTGTTCAGAAGGAATGTTTGTGCATTATTCAAAAGTCAAGAGGGTGTTGTTCAAATCAATGATTCCCAGAACAATCTAGGAACATCTGTAACTGTGGGTTACTATTCTGAGAGAAAAATGTGAAAATAGGAAGTAACAAACCTCTTCCAGCTCAAAGGAGTTGGCCTGCTTGATCTGGCTTTTTGGGGGCTCGACGGGGCTCAGGTACCTCTGGTTGCCTAATGAAGATGAACATAGCTGACGGGTACTGGCAGAGCATAAGGGATATGTTGAGTCCTCAGATGGGTCTCTATGCAGATTGGTGACATCACCTTCCCATCCAGTGACCATGATCCTGCATGGTGACTTTTGTGAGATTGTATGGGAAAGGGACAAAGGGTCATTTTGTGATGACCCTGAAGGTCTTTCCTCATCCTCAGTTGTAAAGAAGATCTGTGGCTGTGTATCTGTCTCACTTGGCTTGTCTTTTGGTTCAAGCGTTCTAGGATGTGAAGATTCACTGTAAACCTGAACAACAGGATGTGAGCCCACTGCTTCCACATTGTTCGTTTGTGGACAACGATATGGTGCCTGATGCACACACTCAACTACATGGGAGGAAATAACATCATAAGTAACAATGGCAACTGTTGGCTTAATATTAACAGGTTTCTTGACGGATGCAGAACTCAATGTTGAGCTGGCAGAACCCTCAACTAAAACCTCATCATGTCTTGAATCTTGAGTGTACATGGATTCCAGAGATACACGCTCAGGCTGAAACAAACAGGCCTTTGCCCTAGGACCATCTCTCTGCCCTGACTGTGACCAACGCTGGATTCTCTCCTTGTGTGGATTGGTAACTTTGGCCGCAGTCTTCACTTCACCTGTTCGTTGCTCCTTCTTGTCCACTGCCTTCTGGACGGTGTTATTGGACATGCTCTGTAGCCATGCTGCTCTGCCCAGGTCAATGCCTCCTTCATTCTTTGCAGCACCCAGTACTATTCCTACCATGTCCGGCAGGCTGTTTCTTTTGCGTGGAGAACTATTTGGAGAGGCAGAGTCTGAACCCCGAGACCCAGTGTATAAGCACATCTTGGAGACCGTATCTTTAAGGCGCTCCACAGGGGAGCGTGGCTCACTGCGAACACTGCCAAAGAATCGCTGTCCAATGCTTCGCTCCACACTGGGTGAAGACAAGCTGAACTCAGGTGGGGCTAGTTTCTGAAGTGGCGTCCGTGACACATGGGAGTAGAGAGAGTAGAATGCATTGGCCATAGCTGTCAACACCTCCACCTGACGGAAACGACCTGTCCACAAACGTAAAAAATTAAGAAAAAAATGGCCTTATAGAATTACAAGAATTATATAACTCAAATGTCCACATTTCAAGTCCATAACTGTTCAGCAGTTTGAATGTGTTGCTGCATCATTGAGCTCATGTCTTCAACTTTTTTAATTCAGTTCAATCAATTTGCAAGACTTTTGACTTTGCATCAGTTCTGGGGAAATGGTGTTCCTTCTATAAATACAAACACCAAAATGTATGTTTTTAAAATATAATTTCATACATTATAACACATCTACATCATAGAAAACAACTTTTTAATAATCCAAGTTATAGATTTTGTCAATTAAAATTGTAATTCTTAGTAATGATATAACGGCTGTTCCTTACTAGCAAGTGACAGGCTTGGGTCCTCCTCACGTATACGCTGGAGCTGGGACTCAAGAAACAGGCGGAAGTTAATGCCTTTTAGCTGGGAGGGAAAAGTAAAGAAGCGGGCCGGGATGCGAGCAGTAACTTGTGGCTCCTCACAACCAAATCCTAACTGATACAGGGTCTCCTCTGCATCCTCTGCACACATCTGCAGTACATCAGACACACTAGTGCAGTTGGGAAAGAAAAGAATAATAATTTGCATTAGTCAGGCTTTTAATGTTGATTTGTACTTTAGACCTGATATATGTATAGTATCTCGAAAAATTTTATTTCTGAGAACTGCTTTTTGAATGAGACACAATACAGCACAGCTACTTGGTAAAGATCATACAGTATCTCACAAAAGTGAGTACACCCCTCACATTTTTATAAATATTTTATTTTATCTTTTCATGGGACAAAACTGAAGATACCGGTATGACACTTTGATACAGTGTAAAGTAGTCAGTGTACAGCTTGTATAACAGTGTTAATTTGCTGTCCCCTCAAAATAACACAACACAGCCATTGATGTCTAAACCACTGGCAAAAGTACACTCACAATTAGCCCCTTTTCTCTCCCTGGTGTCATGTGGCTCATTAGTATTGCAAGGATTCAGGTGTGAATGGGGAGCAGGTGTGCAAAATTTGGTGTTATCGCTCTCACACTCTCTTATACTGGCCACTGGAAGTTCAACATGGCACCTCATGGCAAAGAGCTCTCTGAGGATCTGAAAAAAAAGAACTGTTGCTTTACATAGGATGGTTGAGGCAAAGGGTGCCCGAACTTTTTTGGCTTGCGAGCTACGTTTAAAACAACCGAGTGAAAATGATCTACCAACAATAGAAAACACACAAAAAAGTTTTAGAACATTCCAGTGTTCACTAGTAATATAAGCAGCTGAATGGAGCTAAAGTCTATAGACTGAGCTGCCACTCAATCTACTGCTGAGGTCTTTTCTTCTAAAGTTCTTCTTTGTTTATGTCCTTTTCCTCCACATTGTGATCTCTATATACAGTACTACTTCCTGCACTACAGTACTGTACTAATACTGTATTGGAGGGTGGAGGAACAATGTGTTCTAGCTCTGCCTTTCTTCACACACAGGGGTTTGTAGGTCATCAGCAGAAGTTGGGAACAGCACCTATGAGAATTATACTTCAAGGCTTCCTGGACTTCCATTGCTGCAGAAAAGTTCACCAGGTTCTTAATGTTTGGGGGAAAGCATGTTGTCTATGAAATCTGTATATACCTTAGTGTTTTGTTGACCTAAACATTTTATTTATGTTGGATTTCTTTATTGTAAACATGGCGAGAGGTGGGGTTGGCGAGCTAACAAGGCCGAGCTATCAGGGTTTGACTTTCACTTTCGTAGTTTTTAATGAAGTTTGATTTTGGTTTCTTACTTGGTCAAGGTCCTCCACTCTTTAAGTAAATAAAATGGAAGGTGCTAAGTAGGTGACTTGTTATAAAAGACGTGATGTCAGACTGGCTGTACTGTATGTCAATCAACTGGCAAATGCTGCAGTGGGGATGGATGATAGACTAACACCCTTTAGTAATAGCATGCGAGCTACCCACACTATCTGTACTGTAGTGCATTCGGTGGCTTGGGTTTCACTCGTTTTTATGTCGTTTGGTCTCATATGCGTGGTAGTTTATTTTGAAAGGCAGGGCTCCACGATCGACTTGCGTGCCTTTGCAATCAATGTATGGCCCCTGGTCTAGGCTATAAGAAAGCACCCTGAGACTGAGCTGCAGCATGTACAGGTAACACCCCGAACATGGCCTCGCCATGGTCGACCAAAGAAGTTGAGTGCATGTGTTCAGTGTAATATCCAGATGTTGTCTTTTAAAAATAGACGCATTGCTGCAGAGGTGGAAGGGGTTGGGATCAGCCTGTCAGTGCTCAGACCAGACACTGCATACCACATCAAATTGGTCTGAATGTCATCCCATAAGGAAGCCTCTTCTAAAGATTAAGCACAAGAAAGCCTGCAAACAGTTTGCCGAAGACAAACAGACTAAGGGCATTGATTACTGAAACCATGTCCTGTCGTCTGATGAGACCAAGAAACTTTTTTGGTTCAGATGATGTCAACCATATGTAGTGGCAACCAGGTGAGGAGTACAAAGACAAGTGTGTCTTGCCTACAGACAAACATGGTGGTGGGAGTGTCATAGTTTTGGGCTGCATGCTGCCGCTACTCATGCAACAGTTCATTGAGGGAATCATGAACGCCAACATGTACTGTGACAAACTGAAGCACAGCATGATCCCGACCCTGCTGAAAACTTGTATTCCAACATGATAACAACCGCAAACACACCTCCAAGACGACCACTGTCTTGCTAAAGAAACTGAGGGTAAAGGTGCTGCACTGGCCAAGCATGTCTCTAGACCGAAACCCTATTAAGCATCTGTTGGAAAGCATCCTCAAACGGAAGGTGGAGGAGTGCAAGGATTCTGATATCCAACAGCTCTGTGATGTTGTCCAGTGGCAACCTGTGAAACTCTAGTGAACTCCGTGCCCAAAAGGCTGTGCTGGAAAATAATGGTGGCCACACAAAATAGTGACCCTTTGGTATACTTTGGACATTTTCACTTACAAGTGTAATCACTTTTGTGGTCAGCAATTTAGATATTATAGCTATGTGTTAAATTATTTTGAAGGGACAGCAAATTTACAATTATACAAGCTGTACAGTGACTACATTGTATCAAAGTGTCATATCTTCAGGGTTGTCCCATGAAAAGATCAAATCAAATATTTCAAAAAAATGTGAGGAGTGTACTCACTTTTGTGAGATACTGTATGATCTTTACCAAGTAGCTGTGCTGTATTGTGTCTCATTCAAAAAGCAGTTCTCAGAAATAAAATTTTGATTTTTGTATAGCACTTTTTTAACAGTTGTTATTATCACAAAGCCACTTGAAAGAAATCAAGAGTGAGAAGAAGTGAGAAAATTGAATATTGGTTTTCTAAGTCAAAAGAGCCAAAAATCCAAAGCACATGTTGAGTTTTTGACCTTTGACATTTCATGACTTAAATTGAACCAGTAATTAAGAAGCACTGTATCACATTTAAGCTCTTTTTATTAGTACTCTACCTGGAAGCAGTCTTACTGGTAGCAGATGAGAAGGCACTGGATGCCATGCTATGACCCAGGTTGCACAATGGCAGGCCAAGTCTTTGCTGCGAAGCGCTAATTTTTAAATAAAAACATGGTTTAGACTGAGTGAAACTTCTGGGACTAAAGGCCAGAAAAGTAACAGCTGGTGAAACAAGCAGAAAACGTGTTTTTCAACCTTGGGTGGAAGTCTTTGCGTGATTTGGGAGGCGGCAGGAGCAAAGGACAGTGCCTGCAGGGACAAATATTTAGAATATTTCTCTAATTGTGTCTTTTGGCTTTTAAGAAGATTTAAGCATAAGTAGGTCAGGAATCATGTTTCTTACCCAAACTCTTCATCGTGTAATCCCACATGTAGTTCTGTAGCTGTGAAAGAGTGATATAGCAGATCGTAATTTAGACATTTCTGCTCAAATAACATTATTTATTCCAGCAGTAAGTTACTATGTTCTTTATGCACCTGATTGTCAAATTTCTGGACGCACCCACATTTTCCAAGTGTCTTTAATACAAATGAGGTTTTCTTTGTTGGTTTGTAATAACTTAACCTTAGGCATAACCTTAAAACCATCAGCCTAATATTGTGTAAGACCCCTTGGGCTACTAAAACATTGACTTATCTAGAATGGACTCCACAAGACCTCTGAAAGTGTGCTGAGTTATCTGGCACCAAGACAGTAACAGTGGATTCTTTAAGATGGGGTCTTCATGTAGAGTTGGGTGATTTGGAAAAACAATCATATCATTATACTTTAGAGAAATGTTAATGATTCGCAATATGTCACAATATGTATTTTTCCATCATCTGTTAAGATGAAACCAATGAAAAAGTGCCAGCAGTGCCACCTTTTAAAAAAATCTATCATGAGTAGAAGTTTACAATGTTTCTCACACCACAGTACCATACATTCACTTAGTAAGAGTAAGAAGAATGATGCTGTATTAAAAATAAAATTACATTCAACATGTTATGTGTCGACGATATCACAATATGCTCAGAGAATCATATTGTAAAACAGTTTATCACAATAACGATAAATATTGTCATATCATCCAGCCGTCTGACCCTCATCCTTATGCTCACTCATTTCCACACTGCTTCAAATACTGACTGTACTTGCTGCCTTATACTGTATGTCCCTTTCCTTGACAGGTGCCACTATAAAAAAAACAGAATTATATACCTACAGTATTATATACCATAATAATGGCTAAATTAGCAGATAAATCAACATTCATTCACATTGTGCTGTGAGTAGACTCAGTGAGTAGACTGGTCCACGTGCTTGGGCAGGTATTTGTTTAGATTGCCTGATTCACATCTGTGCTAGGTGTGCTGCTGTCCTGAGTAGGGACTGACCCCTATCCAGTCACAGGCCATTGCTTTGTGTATAATCACTGCTATCACACAACCACTGACAGAGACTCACTGACAAGTATGAGGATGTCAGTCCTCGTCATGAGGAAGAGGTTATGCTTTTGATGTCACAGTCAGGGCATTGTTTTGAGTGCATTCTGTGACGCACCGCACACAGAAATGAACTGAAGAAGTTTTTGTGGAAGAAATGCTACAGTGCTGGTGTGACATTCAAGGACAGAGTAATGAGGAAAAAAAACTGGCCTGCATGTAGTACTTCCTTATGTTACGCATGCTGGCCACAACATTGCATACCTGGTTGAAAAGATACCAAAATACCTTTCCACCAAAATAACTCGTGCAAATAGTCAACATGTAATTGTGGCTATACTATAAACCTTTATTATTTCACCTACCTTCTGCCCCAAGGCTAAGGTCATCTTCAAAACTGCTGGCATTCTTTAGCAAAGATTCTGCAAAGTACAGAGAAAATTAATGAGAAAACTGTATCCATGATGAAAAACTGTATCCCATTTTTACTACAATGACCTGGAATTCATGTCCAATATACAAACCTAATTTCTGGTTGGGATTTATCAGAAAAAGTAATAAAAACACAAATGTTTGTTAAATTTCTGTCTAATAAAAGAGTTTTTAATGATTAGCTTACATGCATTTTGTAAATATAAACATATTTAGTTTTTATTGTAATTTTTAGCTGATTTACTAAAAATAGAAATATCTTCTTGTTTTTGTACACCAGCTACAATTTTATGTTCAAAAGTAACTGTGCATCAGACATGAACAAAGTCACACTGTTCTTTGAGAACTTTACCATGATACTCCTTTGCTCACCAAATCACATGTGACTGATGAATAAAGATGGTGTTCATTGGCCTATGCCATGTTATTGCATTGTTTGACACAAATACTTATTGATTTAGAGGGATATCTTATAGCCCTGAATCAACTAGATCAGTCATCTGACCTGTTATCTATGTGTTTTCCTTTAATCTTTTTTATGTTCAGAATCCAAGTTTGATGACTGTCTAGAATTCTGCAAGAAGGGTCTATAGCAGTGGTTCTTAACCGGGGTTCGATCGAACCCTAGGGGTTCGGTGAGCCGGTCTCAGGGGTTCGACAGAGCCGGGTCGGTCACGTGATGAATGAACGACTCGAACCTGAAAACTTGTCAGATAAGAGGCGAGGCGAGCAAATCATAGATTAAAGACGCAGGTAAATAATGAATGAATCTTTTCTGTTTCTTAGAGCATTATAGTTTAGTCTGGTGTGTAGTGTTCATTTTGCTGAACGAGACTCAAAGGTCTGAGTCGGTAAAATGATCCGAACTTCCATCACTAAGTACTTTGTGTG
>JBBIGC010000104.1:18052392-18065092 GCA_037576955.1 Lepidarchus adonis
GCCACCTGCTCCGAGTGTGCGGCTGCGACGTGACACAGCCGGGTTCTGACGCCCTGTGTCACCCCCAGTGCCCGAAGTGGCCTGGTGAGGCACTGTGGGCGCACAGCGGCGTGCGACCCTTACAAACCTGTTCAATGGTCATCTTTTTCAGAACTTGCCGCTCAGTTTTGTTTGTTGATTCAGATTTTTAACAATAATGATGTTAAGTAATAGAAGTTGCAACGTCTACAATTACGACATTTTCTTAAATATGCAAATCAATCAGTGAACCCAGTTTTCTAAGATTTAAAATATGTGAAATTTTTTTTTTTTTCATGTATCATTTTCCTTAAAGGCACCTAAAATGCTGAAAAATCCATTTTGAATTGTTATTGTTATGTCATAAAATCCAGTACATACATCTGCTTTTTCAGCCTATAGCAATTTAGCTCCGCCCATTCACCCTGAAGTTACAAGGAGTGTTTCAGTCTGGACTGCTTTTTGGAAGATGCACAGCAAAGGGAAGATAATTTATATGAAGTCACTATAGCAAACAGCAGTTTAATCCTAAGGGGAAGGGGAGTTTGGGAGTTAAGTGAATTATGATTGTGTTGATACAGAAAACCACACAAACATTATAAATGAATATCAGGGGAAACTATTAGTGTGAGACATGGATCTTTTAAAACCATGAATAAACCTCTCTGTAAGTCATTCATTTCTATTTAAAAAATGTCTTTTAAGGCAAAATAATATGTCAAACTGAATGTAAAACAATGTCTTAGGCACCAAGCAACATACAGTATTTCTAATACTATTTAAAATAAGTACTTTCTGTGAGGTTGCTTTTAGAGATATTAAACACTTTGTCTGGTTGTTATAACCACTGCTGTGATTAATTCTGTGATTAACCTCTCAACATCTTAACGATTGAATCATGCAGGATGTTTGTGGTGGAATTTCCCGTTAAGATATAAAATATATTAAAGGCTTCCTTCTTTTTATTGTGGATCAAAAGGCATGAAAATGTACAGTGAAAATAACATGAAATGCCTTTAATTCACTTTACTCCAGCTCTTACACTGGATAGTGATTTATGCCATTTGTACCATACATCTTAACAAATAATGTTGCATGGTTAAAAGACATTAACCAAGTCTGAAACATTCTTTAAAGTATATACGCAGTTCACAATATGTATATACAGTAAATTAAAAGTGCTAGTGTATTCACCATTCAGCCACAAGATTAAAACCACATGACTAATATTGTGTAGGTTTTCCTCTTGCCCCCAAAAGAGCTCTGACAGTGGGGCACTGTGTGGTGACACCTTGCTAGCATTTATTTTTTATGTGTTACTGCAGGTCTTCTTTGGGATCAGATCAGATCAACAAGCATCAGTGATCTTTGGGCACCCATGGCCCAGCCCCCCTTCATCTATTGCATATCCATGAAACAATTTTGCTAGGTACCAACTACTGCAAACTGGGAACACTGCATACTGCTGTTGTGGAGATGCCCTGGCCTGTCTTCATATCACAAATTGACCCTTAGATGCTTATGCCCTATTTCTTGCTTACAACACATCAACTGACTGTTTACTTCCAGCCTAATATATCCCACCCCTTGACATGTATGACTGCAAATAAGATAATCGTTGTTTTTTAAGACACATGTCAGGGTTTTAATGTTGTGGCGGATCTATGTAGAGTGTTTTTTGCAATGCAGGCCACATTCTAGCAATAACAATGTTTTATAACAATAGTACATAACAATTCTGCTTTTGATGAAATATATTTCTCATAAACACATTCATAATACATACACATTTTTACATTTCTGCTGCTGTGATGCTGCTTTTATATACAGCATGATAATATGTGTGGTAGGTTGTGGTAAGATTTGCTAATAAAGTGTATTCATGTAAAAAGGGAATTATGGGTAACACAGCTACAAATGGGGAGGACAGTAACTGCTAGGTGGAGGGACTGTGTGACTTCACTACAGAATGTTTTCTAGGTCAGAGTGTTGCTGAACTCTCAGTGACTCCAGAAAAACACTAGGAAGTGTCGAAAGTAAGCCACTTGGCCATTCTGCATCAGCCATCGCAACAATCCGTTCACTGTGTCCGGGTGTGACAGCTGTGTGTAGTCCAGTGCAATAAAAGTCTCATTGCATGTCCAGAAAAATGACATTAAGGAATCATTTTGCTCAGTATTACAATGGTTGTTTTTTAGGTGATGTTAATTAGTGTATCTGGATCTTTCTGTAGAGATTTAAGTCACATGGTGTAATTACTTTCAAATAATACTCCACAGATTTATGTTCAACCTGCTGCATCTGTATTGTATCCATGTTTACCACAGGCAATCACACCAGCAGGTCTGTATTTAAAAGAGAGGGTGTAAAATCACAGACTCAGTGTTAACCTCTAATAGCCACTATTGGGCAGTTGCTGAGTTCTGTGAATATAGGTGCATGTGCAGATCTGAAATGTCAGCATTTGCACTCTAAGTAAACAGGATTATGGATAAGAAAGATGTAAAAATGTATTATCAAAACTTTTCTTAGGGTGAGTTATTAGCAGTTATAGCTGCATTTTCTTTATCTAAGATTCTCTGGTGCCTATGTGTAGTCTTTTTATGCTTTTATTCTAATTTTATACTTTTTATACTTTTTATTCATTAATTTATTGTACATGAACATTGAAGGACTATTGTGTATTGTAACATGTTACATAAATTAAAATTAAAATAGAAATAAATTTGCCTTCAGGAGAGGCCTGTGGAAACTTCACCATCACCACTATGTTGGGAGGATACTATAAAAAATAAATCCCTCTGGGAAACGAATCCCATCTCCAAAACAACCAATACGAACATTTAAGCATCATTTATAAATGCTTGACTACAGAAAATAAAAAAGAGATGTTTCTTACATTCTTTCTGTTGGCATAATTCAGAAACAGACCAGTGGCTTCTAATAAAGGTGTTTTCCAATTCAGAGTTTTTTTTAGTTCTTCTGGTTGAATGAGTAGTGTTGTGTAGATCTGATAGACTGGAGTATGCCTTTAAACTAAAGTATCAGACACTGGTAGCTTCAGTCTTTCATGGTTCCATTGTGTCCAAATGAATATTCATTCTTGTTTAGTCTCTAAAGTCAAAGCTTGACATGGTGCCATATTAACCTGAGGCCTTTATAGATCTTCTCCCATTCCATTTGTGGGTACTTGTCCATAGTTTAAAATGTGTTGGACCTCATGTTCCTCCTCTTTCTCCCTCGCTGTGTAAACCTGTGGTATGTCATGTAGTGGTGGTCTGGGTCAGGCTCCTCTGACTACAAGTGCTCTTCATCACCATGGCCCCTGATTGGCTCTTTGGACTCTGCTTCTCCCCACAGCCACAGTGTAATGCCACCATGCAGCTCTGCATCAAGTCGCGGAACAGATGACCAGCAAAGAACATGTAGATCCAGGGGTTACAGCAGCTGTTCAGGCTAGCCAGCAGCATGGCAATGATGAATGCCATTGCTAGAACAGAGAAGAGGAAAAGTTTATTTTAGTACACACTGCAGCAAACGTGTTACTACTGACTGCTGTTCAGATGTGAGTGATTCCTCTATATTCATTACATTTGCTTCCAGGTGCCTGAAACTTATTACATTACTAAATTGTAATGTGACAATGTCTCCTAAACAACATTATCAAAGGTTTTGTAAAATTAAATAATAATTTAATCATTAAATCATTAACAAACCATTCCTCAGACTCAGAATTGTTCTTAGCACCTTACACAAAGTTATTACACAAAAAATGAATATTCCACTAGTCCCAAGACACTGCTATACAGTAGTTTACAGTAGACGTACATTAAGTCCATTATAAATAAAAAATAAAACTTTTTATATATATACAGTATATATTTTTTAGATTATCACCACTATAAAAACTAAAATTTTATGGAATTAAATCTGCATTTTTTGTCATAATAAATTGTGAATAGACCAGAGTTGGTCATTTTCTCTACACCATTTCACCTCAAACAGCTGAAAAAACCTCCTAAAGCGATGTAATGTAATGTAATTGGTAAGGGATATGACTAGCTGGTTTGTTTGGGATATGTCATCTTTTCATATTACTATCATATAAACATCATACATAAGATGTTTAGGTTAGCGACATATTTGAGACTCTAACAATAACATCCAAGTATCTGGCCACAGGCCATGCTATTATATTACCACAGGGCCTAATTACTTTTACTGGGAGAGTGTGAATGAGATCCTTACATCATCTTTCCAGCAGAAGCAATCAATTTCTGGTCCATTTGGTGTGGTTTCCATTCTCAAACCCACCCCATTCAATGAATCCCTTAGAGACCAGGTTCAGTTGAAGCGACTGAGCAGGGAAAATGCTAAACCTCGCTTGACTTTGGTACTCCAAGATGACCTATTGCTAACCCCAGCTTTAAAGACCTTAAAGCATTAAAGTTTGTGTCACACCTTTCTGGAACAGCATGCACTAAAAGAAAGGCAGTTTGATTCTGAACTGACCAGACTGACACTTCTGCCTCTTGCTCAATATCCCTTGATATTACTTTACTGACATTGTCTCACAGTTTCATATCTTAAATCTGCTAAAAGCCGGGATACTCTTATTCCCATTTGCCAGCATGCACACAGACACACACACAGTTCTTCAAGAGGCCCTGTAGTCCTTCTCTGGCCCTGCCTTCAGAAGCGGAAATATCTGTAGGCTAAACATTCAGCATTAGAAAAAAAAAAAGACATCAAGTCCATTGTGTTGCACTAATGTTGCAGTTTTAGGTACTTGGGTTTTTTTTTTCCACAAGCAATATATTCTCTATTTGATATTGGTGTCCACAAATGGGGAAGCTCAGAACAATAAACATATACATTAGCACATAAAGCAATGGTTTTCATTTGCATAAACGAAATTTAATGCAAATTGCCAACATTATCATTATATTCAAATGAAATTGGCCTTGTACCTAGAGATCCAACTTAAAATTTCCAGTATATGGTAAAATATTCAAAGCAAAGTGCTACACTGAAGATGCACATTTAATGAAGATCCTCTATGAAAAGTAGTTAAAAAAGTACAATACAGAACTTCCAGGGCACTTTTCTAGAAATGATACTAATTTGTTCTAGAAATTATATTCTCTAGAAATTACTGCTAATTATAGTAACTTAACATGTTTGCAAAAATAACACGTTATTGGCACATGTTCACTTCAGTGAGCATTTCAATAATATTTTAAATCCAGAATATTAATTCCAAAATAACAGCACTGAGCACTCGTTTTCATTGGTGCACATCCTGCATGATCCTGGACATTTGGTGCTTCTAAGAAATTTTAATGACATTAATATTAAATATAATAATTAATAACTTTACATTACTTTTGCAGTAAACGAGTTTATACATTGATTCTACTTTTTTTTTTCAGGTGTCTGTCTCTGTGTGGGATCTGTTGGTTGATAAGCTGTTATAACCTGTTTTGTTGTAGATATGCTGTATAAAACAGCATGCTGTGCTGTCATCTGAGATGACTGTTTCCCACTGTCTGTTCATAAACTTGATCATCAACATGGTGGCCATGGCTAAAGCTATGGTGAGCTTTTCTAAATTTCAGACCAAAGTCAGTCAAAGATGTCACTGCACTTTGCAACATCAATCCACAATCTAAAATGACAAAAACAGAAATGTAACATCATTCTAGAACACACAGTCATGTGAAAAAGTAAATGTATACCATGGAAACTGGTGATTTTTTTAAACGCTTGAGCAAGCAAACACCCTCAATGATACAGTGCCTAAAGATTTTCTTTCAACAAATGACAAACAGTTATTTTCATAATTTTACCAAACTAAGCCAGTGATATGGAAATGTTAATAAGTACTTTCTTACACCATCAAGTCCATAAAACCTCCTTCAGGCCTCATTTAAGCTTAGCGTCTAAGGTCTGGTATTATCTTTGCTATTAAAAAGATTTCAGCTGAAAGATTTTAATTTAAAGCTGAATTGGAGGTAGACGTTTCAATAGAAGAACAAAGCTAAGCACACTAACAAATCAATTAATTAATGGCTTAAAAAGAAGAAAGGAGCCTTTTAAAAATTCCATTGTAATGATGTATGGGATTCAAAAAGGGCAGTACACATAAGAAACCCTAAAATATGTTGAACTCAACAAAAAACTTTTCATGTGGTCAAAAATGTCATCAAGCCAATGTCAGAAATCTTTGGATCTTTCAAGAAAATGCAATAAAAACAAGAATGTGTGATTTGTTAACTCTCTAGAAGTTTTATTTAACGGATAAAAGGTCAATGAGAAGATTTCTAATGTTTTCACTGATCAACTTAAATCTATTTTCTAAATATAAACAAATTAAAATTTTGACCCCTCCAGCACACTTAAGGTTGGAACCTAGCCCGTTTAATCCCAATGGCAACAATTGTTGCTGAACATTTTTTTTTTATTACTTCTGGAAGCTCTTAAAGTATTGTTTTGGCTTTGGACAGCTAAAGTTAAAAAACAAATTAATAGGTTGTGTACTCTAAATTGTATCAATGTCATGTGACTTGCATGAATAACCATATGGTCAAGCCTCTTTTCTTGCCTGCATCTCTGAAAGATGTCTGCCTCAAACTTGCAAAACAGGAAATAAGTTTACAAAATCTTAATTAACAGATATAAATGAAAAATTTTGCACATATATTTTTTAAAGGGTCTACTACTAATATATAGTGAGAATTATATGCTTGCATGCATATTTTAATCATAAGAACCGTAAATGTAAGCACTGCAACATTTGTTGCTGGTAGTATAACACATAGTCATACAAGGTACATGTTTCGCATGACGCCCTATTGTGGAGTCCACATACATCTGCCTGAAACTGGATTAGGACTGGGTCATTGATGAAATGGCAAAACTAGGATCCCTTGGCATACTGTCTGCATGACATCCCTTTCACAGATGTAAAGGATTTTGAAGAAAATCCTTGTGGAAGCACAGAGGTCCTTGCAGAGGTGGAGAAGTTACTGGTTGGATGGAAAGATAACCAATGTTGTAGAAAGACATTCAGAAGGTTAAGCAAAGAGAAGTGCCACAGCTGTTGTGTTTCCTTACATACAACCAAAACATGGGCAGCATGGATCTGCATGATATTCATATGTCAAAGAGGTGGTGGTGCCCAGGCCTGACTTGGTCCCTTCATAGTGCAGTGGTGAATAGCTATCTCTATTCTGTTCTATCTGTTCTCCAAAGCTGTTGTTGGCAGTTGGTCAGGCAGTATTGTCTTTGAATCTGCACAAGAGATATAGAAAACAACCTCTTGGTCAAAGCAGAAGACCTGCAATTGTGAACCCTCAGAATGTGTATGTGAGAAGTTTGATGTACCACTGTACTAATGTCACGTTAAATTCCATCCAGAGTTTCGGCAAGATTGTTTAGAGATACTAAAAGAATTTGCCCACTACGCAAATTCTTCTCAAGCACATCCCTAAGATCCTCAATTGGGTAAAGGTCTGGACCCTAAGACTCATGTGAAATTTGAACCAGATGAATTTTTGCATTGTCATCTTGGAATATGCCTGTGGCAACAGGGAAGAAGAAATACACTGATAGAATAACCTGGTCATTCAATATATTCAGGTGGTCAGCTGACCTCATTCTTTGGGCACATAACATTGCTGAACTTTGACCTGACCAACTGTAGCAAACCCAGATCCCACCACTGCCCCACAGGTTTGTACTGTAGGCACTAGGCATGATGGGTGTATCACTTCATCTGCCTCTCTTCTTACCCTGATGTGCCATCATTCTGGAACAGGGAAAATCAGGACTCATCAGACCACATTCCATTGCTCCAGAACCCAATCTTTATGCTCCCTAGCAAATTAAAGCCTTTTTTGTGAAAGCCTCACTGGTCAATGACTTTCTTAAGGCTACACAGCTGTTTAGTCCTAATATGAGTTCCCTTCACATTGTGCATGTGGAAATGCTCTTACCATTGAACACAGCCATGAGTTTTGCTGTTTTTTTAACAATTTGTTTTAACATTTAAGTGATTCCCAGTATTGGTCATACAAGATTTTTTTTCAGACCACATTTCTTATGCGAGAATGAAGGTTCCCCACTATCCTTACAGTTTTTGATAAGCATTAGACAGTTCTTAACCCAGTTTTAGTAGTTTGGTTGTTGTTAAAGTAATGTGAAGATACTCACTGCATCAGTTAGAGTTAAATAACTTGTTGCGAGCTGAAACATAACCATCAATGAAGAAATTATCCAATGAGAGGCTCATACCTATTTTCTTTGTTGAATTCAAATGAGAATTGTATTTTTGACAGGCAGTGTGCTACCAGTCATCTTCTGGCAATTATGTTAGTCGTCAATGAATGTTAAGTCCGTCTAAGCTAATGGCACAATGAGAATTTATGTCAGTTCTGTTTTGTAAGTGTGAACATTTTTTAGATCCTCTAGATGGTATCTATTGTCAGTTTTATTGTTAGTTCTTATTTTAGAAGTTCAAATGTTCTTAGCTCTATGGTTATTTAACTGTTTTATGAGACTGTGAAATGGGTGGGCCATTTATATGGATACACCTTAATAAAATGGGAATGGTTGGTGATATTAACTTCCTGTTTGTGGCACATAAGTATATGTGAGTGAGTAAACTTTTCGAGATGGGTGGTGACCATGGTGGCCATTTTGAATCCAACTTTTGTTTTTTCAATAGGAAGAGGGTCATGTGACACATCAAACTTATTTGGAATTTCACAAGAAAAACTATGATGTGCTTTTAAACAATGATGTGCTATCTTTGTACACCATATACCACACCATATCATCAATTTTTTTGTTCCAACAGTCTTGGAGGGATCTATCCAATGTAGGTTAGTGTCAGACCAATAGCGGTGATTTTTTTTTGTTCACTGCACCTTTCACATAAAGGTTTGCCTCATCACTGAACAGAACCTTTGTGGCTGTGAACAAAGGGAAACTTGTAAATAACTCATGAAAGAATAAAGTTACGTTAAAACCAAGCACACCATTGTTTTTCTTGTGAAATTCCCAATAAGTTTGATGTGTCACATGACCCTCTTCCTATTGAAAAAACAAAAGTTGGATCCAAGATGGCTGACTTCAAAATGGCCACCATGGTCACCACCCATCTTGAAAAGTTTTCAACCCTCACATATACTAATGTGCCACAAACAGTAAGTTAATATCACCAACCATTCCCATTTTATTAAGTTGTATCCATATACAGTAAATGGTCCACCCTGTACCTTAATTGCATTGTTGTCATTGTTAGTTCCCTTGAGTATGCATTGCCATTGTATCTTTCTGTATCTAATGAACTTCTGAACACATTTGTAACCATGCCTAGTTATAATGCTAGTTTTTATGTGTAAATAGGTCAAATTGAAGAATTTGTGTAAATTTAGACTATGCAGTTTTCCACATATAAAGTCAATATTTTCACTAACATAACAAACATGAAATGAAAAAAAAATCATATTTTGTGTTAACAAAGGTCTATGGAGTGAAACGCATGCAGGGAAAATTTTGGGGGTTAAGTATGAAATATTTATAGAATATTCATGTTCCAGAATAAGTAGGTGAACAGGGTTGGATATAAAATTAGCATCCACCAAAGGCTCAGTTTCTAAAGCAAAGATGAGAGAATTTACATTTCAGCCAAATTCAAAAAGAAAATTTTTCAGCAAGACAATGTCATGCCTCATTCTGAACAGGCCACACCAGTTTGGCTTTGTAGACACAAAGAATGTATGTTTGACTGTCCAGATCTGACTGATATTGAAATGTATGGAGCGTCATGAAGAGAAGAATCGATGGCCACTAGGATGTTTGTACTGTATGAAGCTGAAATGGGCAAATATTTCACTTTCAGAACTGCAACAGTTAGCCTCCTCAATTCCCAATGATTAAACTATGTAATTTACATTAAATGTGATGTAACACAGTGGTAAAAAAATCTGTCCAAACTTTTGTGTGTGTGTTGCAGGTGTTAGTTTTTAAATTTATTCATATTTGCAAAATACATTTAAGTATTAGGAAATGGAAATGGGGTTTGTAAAACCAGCTTCTTACACCAAGGGTTCACATTCTCAACAGAAGTATGTTATAGCTGTTGGTACTTTAAAACAAATTATTGAAAAAGCAACTTTTCCTTTTGGCTTTGTTCAAGTACATCAGGATACTTTTGTAGGCACTGTATAAAAGGGCAAAATGTTCGATTGTTCAAAATGTAAAATAAAAAAAAACAATTTTCATGGGACATTTTTATTTTAACATGACTATATGTATTATATTATAAGTACATTTTATTATATTAAAATTACATGTTAAAATGTTCCTGACCCTATTAGGCTCAATACTATATAATTATATTATATAATGTAAATATAATGTTATTGTTAAGGCCTTCCATTAAAATACAACAAGCTTCATTGAAAAAAATGTTATGTCTTGACTGGATGTGGAAAAACAATATCCAGGAACATCCTGTTTCTGCTTCCACTGCACTCATCAAAATATCATTAAACAAGTTGAACCTCTGTGTTACTGTATTTCACTCATAAATACATAAATACAATACATGAAATATGTTTATGTTCCTTTTATTAAAGTGATAACAACATTCTAATCATGCTGAGTTATTTATTTTCTCTCCAAACACCAGACATTTGTTGGGTTACTTTCTTGGTGGTGGGTAGATTTGTGACAGTTATTCTGTCTCTAATTTGCTGCCTATTTAATAAAATTGTAATTATCAACCACTCATGTTTATCTTAAATAAATTCAATATTTAGTTTCATATAAAGAATATATTGCTTACATAAAATTATTTGAGCTGCATTTCTTGCATGAAAGGTACTATAAAAATAAAGTATATTATTATTTATTAAATAATAGTAAGACAAGTAATGTAATTAAACCAATATTAGATGCTTGCAATGAATTTCATATAAACTGAACAATAATACAGAAAATATTTTTTATTATCTACATGCTAACAGTTATGTGTGTCGACTCATAATTGTTTACTCAATCTAAGTGAAGGAGCCAAAATTCAAGTGATGTTCCATGAGAACATCCAGTAAATAAATCATACCGAGTGACGTGGATTGGTCTGAATGTATTTGGGTCAGAGAGCAATCTGGCAGTGCCCATAACAACCTCACAAAGACTATGTCCACACACACTGTCAGTGTTCCTTTTCACCTCCCCAGAGCATAAAGAACACCACTCAGTAGAGCTTTCTTGCTAACACAGTCAAGAAATGATGACATCTGGAACCCATGGAGCTGGAATCCCTTTAGGAAATCATATTTTTCCTTTTGCCCTTTCTTAGATAAAGCCCAGATAAAGTTGTACTTTGCCATTTAGCACAATCAAAACAATTTAACAACAACAACAACAAAAAACTCCCCAAGAACTGAGAACAGGGGGAGCAGATGTGGTAGTGGTCACGTAACTGAAAGAACAGTGAGGAAATGTATTCTGATAAGAATATGTTTGTCTTTTATCTACAGTCCAGAGGCACTACCATGTGTTTCCTCTGCTGCTGCTCCAAATTTCATTCAATTGTTTCACAATTTGCAAATCGTTCCCTTTGAACCTAGCTTAATTTGTTTCGCATAGGCATTGTGGTTTAAAAATTCTGCTATTTGTATCCATTGGTAATTAATAATTTTACAAAAATATGTTTTTATTGCTTTTTGTAATAAATGTTTGTTTTACTGCTGAGTGTTAAAAGTTTAGCAATTATGCCCACGGTAGTTGTTGCCACTTTGGAAAGTGTGCTGCAGATATTCATGTACCTTCATATAATTTATCACTTTAAACAGCTACATTCTATGAATAAAGGTCAATTTGCATTTAACATAAAAAACAGAGTGCTACTTGTATAAGTAGGGGAAATCAGTTTAGTAACGGAATGCTATTAGTAGAAGAAAATGCAAGGTCTTACTGCATTTAATGTGCCCAACTTTCCATAAAAACCTGCATGAAACAAAAAAAACACCAGAAAAATAATTATACTCTCCTACCACAGTACGCTCTAATTCTCTGTATTGCTTGTTTGACTTGGTGTTTTCAGAAATTGTTAAATTATGGAGAGAATGGCCTCTCAAGCATATGGACTCAGCATCATTTGGGCCCAGCGGGCTGTATAATCATGCAGAATCTCCTGACAAATGACACCGTGCTATTACACGGAAATGACACTCTTTGGGATGTTGCCAGGATAAAGGCAAAGCCCTTTGATCTCATGGTGCATTTAATGCAGTCAACTCTCCAGAGGCCCAGGGTGCTTTGAACTCTGATACTGGGGCCTCACTTTTGTTGCTCTCTCTCACTCTCACTCTTTTCCTTAAACATTTATTTTTGGGTTTAAACGGCAACAGCCTAGAGCAGCCTTAAGTTATCCTAGCATGTTAATGAAGACTAAAGCAGCTGTTTTCAAATTACCCAAACAGCACTGCCCCAGATCAGCTCTGAAATTACAAAGTGAGTTCATTGTAAATGAACATATTTTGTCTTAGGGGTGAGTTGTTCAATCTAGTTTTTGCTTCATGCAGAAAACCAAGGAGGTGTGTGTGTGTGTGTGTGTGTGTGTGTGTGTGTGTGTGTGTGTGTGTGTGTGTGTGTGTGTGTGTGTGTG
>JBBIGC010000104.1:18076847-18091206 GCA_037576955.1 Lepidarchus adonis
GTGTGTGTGTGTGTGTGTGTGTGTGTGTGTGTGTGTGTGTGTGTGTGTGTGTGTGTGTGTGTGTGTATGGGCTGAATATGCTGTGGCCCCCACTTCTGGGAGGACTGGTAACTGTAATTGTTTGCAAATGTAGCTGCTGTAAATTTGTTAAGAAACTTTCTCACTGTCCAACAGGGATTTTCAATTTGTTTGCTAATCAGTGTTAATGTTTTGTTTATAACCATGATAACTATGCCCAGACTGACGAAGAGCAAGAAGTACTTTTCTGAGCTCATAGCTGATGTCTGATAGCTGATAGCTTTTCTTCGTGGAATTATGACACATGCTTGCCTGCTTCAGAACAGATTGAATCTGCCAGAAGTCTTTATGGAGACATTTGATTTGTAACTAATTGCTAAGCTAATAATTGTGGTGTACTTTTTTCAACACTTGGCTTCTAAATGTTGGATTTTGAAAACACTGAAGATTGTTGGAGTAGAGAACTATACAATTGCTATTTAGACTTTGATAAATACAAATAAAATCTGATCTAGGGTGTACTTTATTTATGTTTGTGTTGATTTTCTGCATCACTGTTAAGTACACATTCCATTCAATGTACAATATGCATTTTCTGTACATTTGCTGAATGTAACAAATCTCATGCCTGGCACATTTGGTATTTTTATTTTTTATTTGAACAAATACCTGACTTTTTCAAGGGCAAAATGTTTTGCCAGATGTTAGAGTAAATGAACAGTAATTGTGCATTAAATGTGAAGAAGTGTACTCTCTGTGGATGATATGTATGTTGATTTAGAATAAACTAAATGTTATTTAAATTTGTGCGTGTTTATACCATATGGCTGGCAGAGACCATGTTCTTTTTGTTTAGGTTAATCACTGTGCATCGTGTATTGTGTATCCTACCTAAATTATCCTGCACGTTTGCTTTTCTTCATTTCTAATGAGATCTGTCATTTCTGACAGGCGCAGTTTGATCAAGCACCAGTTCAACTTAATTACATCACATCCGCAGTCCTGATAAAAGTATGAAACGTCACAGAAACATTTACTTTGTTTATTTTAGTTTTAAGACACAGCCTGTTGTGAAAGACAGTGGCCTGTTTTCTTGCGTGCATTGTTCAGCATGGCTTAACTGTGCTTTATTCTGAGATAAATCTAGACTACACAAGCCAATCTTTACTCTTCATTTTAGATGCAGCTGCTGAAGGAAAAAAGGACTTTAGTCTATTTAAGTTCACTCCGGTCTAATGCAGAGTAACATCCTCATTTCCATTAATGAACCATGTCCTCTTACAAAACGTATTTCATCACAGAACATCTCATGGCTATCTTTGACATGGTTAGGCATATCAAGGTAAGGTCTAACAATAAATATATGTGATGTTTTATTTGCAAAAGAGCTTTAAACTCACATATGACATTTTTAGCAGACAGCCAGTGAGTTCGAGTTATTGGTCCATGAAGATGTACAAAATACTTTATGGTACATCACACAGCTGACTATTTAAGAGGCTCAAGAAAACTTCACACAGAGAAATAAGCTCAGCTTATTAACCATGAACAAATTCTGCAGATCAGTGATTTCCAGTCTGCCTTAAAATGTGCATGTAATGAATGCCATCTTCTTGGATCAGTGGATTACATCTCTAAATGAAATATTGCTTATTATTAATTCTGATCTTGGGAAATATTCTGCTGTTATGGGACTTGAGCTTCAAAGGAAGTCTTGAAGCCAAGTAACTGTTGCCAACATGGAGAATTTGTGTCCAAACCAGAGATACTATTCTCATTCAGAATGAAATAGTTATTTTTTAGTGAATTTAACTCTTCAGAACCTGGACCTAATTGGCAAATATTTTCTACTTTTTGACTAAATTTGTAATTTGTAAGTTTGTAGTAACATACAGAAGAGTTTTCAAATTTCACAGGTGTGGTGCAATGTTTCTCAAGCTAAATGTTTTTGTGGGTCATAATCTGGCACTGCACCTTCATTAAAAATATTGTACTCCTTCTACTTTGCATTGTGCAATCTATCATTTAAACTGCACCCATGGTAAAATCATGGATTTAGCTGTGCAAACTCTTTGCACTTTTTAGTTAACTATTACCCAATTTTCAGTTTGGGTCCATTTTTGTTGAAGTATCGAAAGAATTTCATTAATGTTTAAGGCCTAACTTGTGACATTTGAACAGACTTTCATCATTCCTCATTATACCAGTAGCAAAAGGAATCAGAAAAGTTAAATTTGCCACATTTTTTCAAGTAGTGAATTGGTTCCTTTTTTGACAAACAACACAATCTCCTGAGTGCCATGCCTGCATGGCAGTATTGTCAAGCAGTAGCATTCCACTAGTGCTAAAAGTCTGAAGTACTTGTCTGGTAATTAATGAACTGCATATAATCATGCTACTGTACAGAGTAGATTACATTTGTGGCCAAATGTTTTGGGAATTACACAAATATTGGTTTTCACAGAGTTTGCTGCTTCAGTTTTTATGATGGCAACTTGCATACACTCCAGAATATTATGAACAGTGATCAGATAAGTTACATTGAAAATTAACTTAATTCCAAAAAACTATTTTAGCCCTGCCACAAAAGGTTCTGATGAGATAATTTCAGTAATCTTCTCATTAACAGAGTTTGGTCAGAGTTTTGATGAGCACAAGGCTGAAGATCATTCTGACAAGTTGATTGATTTGGAATAGCAGACTTGAGGGTGATGCTTGAAATCATTGTTTTTCCTAAGTTAACCATGGTTACCTGCAAAGAAACACAGTCATCATTGTGTTGCATAAAAGGCTTCACAAGCTGGAAATTGCTGCTATTAAGATTGCACCTAAATCGACAATTTATTGGATCATCAAGAACTTCATGGACAGAGGTTTAGTTGTTGTAAAGAAGCCTTCACGGTGTCCAAGAAAGTCCAGCAAGTGCCAGGACCATCTCCTAAAGATGATTCAGCTGCGGGATTGGGGTGCCACCAGTGCAGAGCTTGCAGGTGTGAGTGCACAGTGAGGCCAAGACTTTTGGAGGACTGCCTGATGTCAAGTAGGGCAGCAAAGAAGCCACTTCTCTCCAAAAAAAAACATCAGGGACAGGATATTGGGCTGCTGTGAACTGGGTTAAAGTAATGTTCTATGATGAAGCCCCTTTCCGAATGTGTGGGGCATCTGGAAAAATTATTGTACAGATAAGGTGAGTGCTACCATCAGTCCTGTCTCATGGCAACAGTAAAGCATCCTGAGACCATTCATGTGTAGGCCGGCTTCTCATGTAAGGGAGTGGGCTCACTCACAATTTTAATAAATTATAAATAAAGAATGGTACCTAAACATTCTCTGACAGCAACTTCTTTCAACCATCCAAGAACAGTTGGTGGATAACAATGTCATTTCTAGCATGATGGAGCCCTGTGCCATAAGGCCAAAGTGAGAACTAAGTGGATCAGGAATAAAACATTGAACTTTTTGGGTTCATGGTCAGAAAACTCCCCAGACCTTAATCCAATTAAGAACTTGTAAACAATCCTCAAGAGTCGGGTGGACAAACTAAAACCCATAAATTCTGACAATCTCCAAGCATTGATTATGAAAGAATGGCTTGCCATCAGTCAGGATTTGGCCCAGAAGTTGATTGACAGCATGCCAGGGCGAATTGCAGAGGTCTTGAAAAAGAAGGACCAGCACTGCAAATATTACTATTTCCATACATTTGATGTATTTGTCAATAAACATTTGAAACATATGAAATGTTTGTAACTATGCTTGTAACTAACGGCTATAGCTGGACCAACAATGAACAAAATGACACTTACAGAATTGCTTTTACAAACAGCCATGTGTTTTGGAGGGCATTCAGAGGGCATTCATCTTTGCATTTCTGAGGCATGAATATCATCAAAATTTTGCTGGAGACTCTTCTTCGTATTGTCATGGTTCCTCAGTCTTGTGTTTTTGTCACTTGTGTTTGTCGCGCCCTGGCCCACCTGTTCCTCGCTGTGTCTTATGTCACCCAGGTGTTTCTACTTTTTTGTTTAGCACATATAACATTGTGTTTTACTCGTTGGTTATTGTGTTTGAGACTGTTACTGTGAGTTGTAATGGCAGACAGGAAAACCTCCTGGAGGGAGGAACATTTTGGGGGCATTCTTTCATTTCTGAGGTTGAGGCTGGATCCTTCAGTGTGAAGAGGCACCATTGAATGACCGCATCCAGAGACTCTGAGAGGCGGACCTCTTCTTCCAGGTGGCTTGGAGGCTAAAAGTAAATTCTTCTTAGCTTGTCTTTGATTTTGCATCCATACATTATATGTTTTTGGTCCATAAATGGACACCTACCTTATATACAGGTGGTCCTCGACTCACGATATACTCAACTTATTTAAACAATTTGTGGTAATGACACTGCCCCACCATTTTTTATAGTGTCAATGTGAAAGTAAAAGTACATACAATAAATGCTCAGGAAATGAGGAAAAAAAAACCTCTGAGTGAATATCTTCCTCTGGTGAACTGACAAAGGAATGGCTCAAGGGCATTACACACATCGGTTTTGACTTATGTCACACACAAAGGAACTGAACCCTGTTGTACTGTAAGTCAAGGACCCCCTATGAAAACAATGATTTCCTAACTTCTATATAGAGCAAAAAACATTCAGGTGAAAACACTGTGCACAAAAACACTGGACACAAAAAGCCCTCACTGATATCTTTCAGTGTGGAAGGAAAATGCTCTATTATTTGAGATTCACTTTTACTTTAAATGGGTTAAATCATTTTCTCAGAGAAAAAAAAAGTTAGGTGTTTCATATAATGGATAAATAGAAACAGTTCGTTTAAGTGACATAAAATATGCCCTGTGAGCAAACCTTTACTTTTATAGGACCTTGAAACTGACTGGCGTGTCAGAAAAACAAACTGTTCTAATCTCTGTTTATGGGCTTTCTGCCTTTTTAGACAATGTTTCACTATGAAATTGGACTGAAACTGGGAAGACATAAAGTCAGATTTCTGTTCACAGCTTTCATCTTTACAGAATTTGGCATCTGACAAACTCAACATGACCTGTACAGAAGACATTGATGCTGTTTTTAAAGGCTGTTGATTGGAAAACTTTGCTAAAACCTCCACACACTAGGACATTTTAGTGACAGAAATGTTATTGCTTAGCACAGCAAAAAGAAAATGGCAATGGACTATTCTGGCATTCTGTAATACAGATCAAATGTTTTATATTCAGCTAATCTATGCTGGAACGGCTTCAGTCATCTGCACACTGACATTTCCATAAGGACTTAGGCTAATGTTTCATTTAAACTTTATTTGTAACTACGCAATAATCCGATTAGTTCATGAAAGGAGGCTAAATAACTGCATGGATGCTGCCACACTCATTTGGAGTGAATGCATGAACAGGCTTTTTGAATAGCCCAATTAAATAATGTGAGCCAAAATATAAAGTGAGCTTTGATAGTAAAAGCTGCATCCTAAATTACAGACTTTATACAATTCAGTTCATTTTCATACAAAATTTCAGTCACAAATGTATGCTATGCCTACTCCATGTGGGCAAAAAAAAACAATTTCTCAATTTAACCTTGTAGCAACATCATATAGCAAATTTATTTTAGTTATGGAGATAAACTGTACAATAGAAAATAGAAAAGAAAGTGAAAAATAGAAAAGAAATGCTTTAATTTTCAATTATATTAGTAATGAAGTGAATGAGCAATTATTATTACTATTTCGTCAATGAATCCATGCAGGTAAAAAAAGCAAATATTTACAGAAAATTTAAAATGACAAAATAAATATTTGTGATTTCTTGCTGCTGTGGGTTTTTTGTTTTTTGTTTTTTATTGTTATTTTAGCTAGTTAGTTAGTTAGTTAGTTAGTTAGTTAGTTAGTTAGTAAGTTTACCAGAAAACTCTATGCCTGAGGATCTACCCCCTGCTGTGACCTTAAATAAATAGTAAAATTATAAAAGCCCAATAAATAACTGACCTCTGTGTAAAATTATATCCTAAACTGTAAAATTATTCACATGCTCATTAAAATGCCATTTTTATTGATTAATTTAAATATTTCTTAAATTAACATAAAAAGCTATCAGTAAAGTATCTAGCTAGTTAGCCATCTCACTACATGACAGTTCAGTAACTGCAGTACAAAATTGAAGCATCAGTTTATATGTAGTTCAGTGCCAGACCACAGTAGAAAATGACATTGCTTTACGGTGCTGAGGCACTGCACTCCCACTGACATTGACCCAAAGATGTCAACAGAAGTCATATGCAACGGAGTGGCCAGATCCATGGTGTATGAGTGTGATTAGTATGATTAGGCAAATTATCTGCTCAGTTGACCTGTGCTCTGTGACACATGCAGTTGTGTGTGTCTGGAGTATTTTACAGCATCATTTTATGCCATACACTCTTCGTTGCCCTTCATTGGTTTACTGTTGAGATGGTTAATGATCTTAATCTAACTGATCTAAAAAGCACAAACAGAATCAGCTGTTTCTTCTTAGTTACATGCTTTCCTTGACAGAAAACCCCCATTGCCAGGCCTTAGCATTCCTGATCAGAGAGTGAGTGAAGAGCAGTGGCAAGACATTTTAGATGGTTTAAATTCATTTGTAGGTTGTTTCTATGAGAAATGTATCTTATGGAAAAACAATGTGTTAAAAGGTCAAACATGACATGAGATTAGACGTAATCCCACAGCCAAAGCATCCTCATGGTTGACGTGACAATCATTTTAGTGAATCTCAGATAATATATAAACCTCAGACAGTTTTAAGACTCTTATGCATGTGAAATGTAGCAGTTTTAAATATTTGCTTGTTTTCTTAAATTACAATGCAAACAGATGTTACATGGCAGGGTGAAAAGATCGGCAAGAATATTACTTGCTGTTATCTATAGGCCCATAGAATGCAGACTTTAACTCTTAATACTAAAACTGGTAATTTACTACTACTTACTACTTTGACACATCTGATCTAACACAGAATGTATCTGGCCTAGTTTGTATGTGAGGCCATACACCAGATTTGGTTATTAGCAAAGATCTCAGTGTTCCAGACTGGTCTGATCATTTCTGTGTTTTCTTTGATGGGCTTGTTGTTCTAATCAATCAGATTATATCTAAACCTGTCACAAGAGGTACATTAATGCTCTATTTATGGAAACTATGTCTTAGTGGACAATTGCCTTAGTAACTGTAAAGTTTTCAGGGTCTTAAAGCTAAAGAACCTGTGAAGACTAAAACGATTTCAGTTATACAGAAAGAACTATTTCTCTAATATAATTCATGGTAAGCATTATAAGTGCTTGTGCTTCGTTTGCCATAGTGGATAGGTTAACAAATTCCGCCATTAAATGAGCTTTCCCTATGGCCTGTAAACCATTCAAGCAACGGCACATATTCTACCACAACACAGATATAAAGTGCCATTCATGTCTTATCTTAAGTCATTGCCACTTTTTAAAAAGTGTTTTTGTTGTATCACATCTGAGATTCTGCAAATTGTGAATGGTTCACTTCTCTCAGGCTTGTTTCCAACAACACTAAAGACTACTGTTGTTAAACCCCTCCTGAGAAAGAGGTGCCAGGATTCCGCCACACTTAATAATTATACATAGATCTATTTCACATATGCCATGCAGCAGCTTACTGGAGATGTCACACAAAGAGGGAAATTACTGTTGAATCCAAAAGTTTAGCCTTTTTAGTTTAGTAGGAAAAATGGAACTGCTAAGGTGAGTAAGGTGAAACTCAAGATTCAAGATATGCGCGACACTGTCCAGGTCATATAAGAACAAAATAAAATGTATTTTCAACTAAAAGAAACCAAATCACATATACAAGTTCAAATTAAAGAAGGGAAATATTTCAAGAAGTGTTTATTTTTTTTAAAATTATTATTATTTTATACTGATGCACTGAAATGCATGAAAACCTGAGAGCAATGCAACTTACCTGGCTTCATCAATGTTAGCAACTGACACAAAGTCTCCGGGAAGGAGTTAGTAGAAAGTTCAGTTAAAACAGGTGCAACAGATCACCTGCTGATTAAGGTGACCTGGCTGCATATCTCCCTCTGCTGGTCAGCAGCATTCACGCAGCAACTGAGCACTGAACATTCCTCTTCCGGGCGAATCTACATAGTATCAAGCTGTGAAGTTTTAGAAATTATCAATTGAATGCTTCCTCTTGGCCAATTTATCCACAAGTACAAGGTTGCATATCATAGCTATGCAGATGATGTTCAACAAACTATTTCAGTTCCATGTTTTCAGGTCCAGTTCATTGCTTTGGACCCTAAATTTATGAATGAATATTAGCTTTGTAGGTCTCTGATAATTGTGTTAGGACTTGAGTAGAACACAGCAGTAATCTTGTCAATATAGCTAAACAATTCAGATGATCTTGGTTCCCAAGCCCTTTAGTAAGTGCAAACTTTGCATTGAGCCTTCTCACACACCTGATCCTCAGAGCAGAACTAATGTTCTGTTGGTAGATATTCTTTTAGCATGACCTAATTGACCCTATTTAGCAACTATGTCTGTGTTCTGCATTTTCAATGCACAAATGAACTACGCATTTAAGTTCATGTGTCAGCTTTGTACATAAAACGTGGACAAAATGTCCCCAATTTTTGGCTGAAAAAATGCCCAAAAGGCCTGGAAAATCAAGTACATAGAGAGTTCCTCCCTCGAGCTAGCTCTTAGTAGTAAGCAGCTTTCATTTAGCTTAGACATATGTCTCAGTAGCTTAGTAAGTTTCTCAAATGTAAAATGTATGTTATATCCATACATGTCAAGTTGCTCAATGCTTAAACATTACCTCCGTGTGGATCTTTGCATGCTTTTTGATCATCACCTTTACACACATGATTTGCTTGATATTTTACTATTTACTATTTACTATAAAATGCCCTTATTATTATATAGTGGCTTCTATAAAATCAACTATATGTACTTAGTATTCAAGACAGCTTAGCAGTTACACTGTCAAACACTGACTGATATGAGCTTAAATAAACCTACAAATTTAGAAACTACTCATTTTGAAAAAGAGTAGGAATAAAAAGAGAATTCTGCATTACTAAGATTTAATCTGGCATATCAATAAAGATAATACTCATCCTCATGGAAAGAGCATAAGAGAGTAACAGGCTTTGATGGATACTGCTGAGTTAGCCCCACATTTCAGGCCATCGTTTAATGATGCTATTTGTCGCCCAGACAACAACCCCATGAATTTGCACAGGGAAGGAAATCGTGTGGCTTATGAGCAGGCATTAGTATTTGTGGTGCTATAATGAGTCCACAACAGTGGACTGTCATCTGGTCACCTCCAGCATTGTAATCTGTTTAAGAGTCATAAAGCTATGTTCTTCAGCTTAGGGACATGAGCTCAGGTAATGTGACCTTTCGGTAATGCAACCTATTCTGCCAGAAGCCTGAAAGGACTGTAGCCTGTTAGGAGCCATCATTCAGAATCTACCATGGCGTCATTGTAGTGACATTTGGAAGTTGTGTCTAGTGTTTGGCAACCAGAAAAGTGTGGTTTTGTGTAATTTGTGATACCCAGTGAGCACAGTAGTCAAGTTTTTCACGGCCAAATTAATTTGGCATACATTTGGTAATTGTTTAATTTTGTATTCATTTCAAAAAGTAAAAATCAGACTTTTGTAGACACCTGGTGTGTTCTTGCCTGTTTAATTGATTGACACAACCACATTGTTAATATCAGTCCTTTAATGTTTGAGATTCATGAAATTTCAAGTCAAACTTCCCTGTCACATATTTAGTATACAGTCATGTTTGGGTGCCTCTGATGAAACTGCATATTTTGTCAAGTAATCGACAAAAATTAAATACAAAGACTTTATAATGATGGGGAATAATGTTTTCTTCATAGAATTGATCATACTGGGGGAAAATAAACTAATAAAGTTATGGCACATTTTATATTGTAAGTTGTATATTTTCCATTGCATCCATTGCATATAAACTAGAATAAACTTTTAATATATTTTTTACATATTTAACCATGTTGAAAATCAACAAACGTTGCTATTTTAAATGGGGTGTTGAAACATTTGCAAACAATAATTTTGACATGTTTCTCTATATTTAGCAAAAGAACAGGAATCCTGTTGACTTGGAACACACTTATATTAGGAGCCATTGAGCATTTACTGATGAATGTGTGGTTTGAGTCAGTGGGTTTTCTGTTGTTTTTTTAATGCAGTTAGATGATATGTTATATCATAATGAACAATGTTATAGAAGATGTAGCCAGGATTTAAAAGTCTGGAGATTCCTTGAAAAATATAAAATGAGTTGACATTTGTTAGACCATTGAGGTTACAAGATGTTCTTATCTAATGCATCATTCACTATGATTCACACAACACTGTGTGCCAGAAGTGCATTGAGTGGGTCTAATAATGTAGCACAGCATCAACTTATCCTTCACCACTTATCCTTCCATCATTTCAACTGGGTCTTCTTTTTGCCTTTCAAAAAATGCCTTTTAACCATTAAAGCAAGTTACAACAGGTATTCTTACAAACCAATTTTAGATCATCCGAACCAGTCCCTTAATGAACAATCTAAGAGTGAGAGCAGGAAAAAAAACTCTCTGATCAAACATGTAGAAATCATTGTCAAAATGTACATGGGTACAACTGAAACATGTTTAAATGGGATTAAATTTAAACATAATTCTGAACAAAGTCATTCAAAGAAGTTTGATGTGAAATAACCACTTACTGCGTCACAGTGGTGATGATATGAATCAGGTATCTGAAGCCTGCAAAGCTCCCTCATGAAATATATTACACAAAAGGCTTGTGAATATTTTGCCTGATGCTTGGGAGATTATTTTACATTAGTTGTGAGTGTACTGATAGTGATCTTTCATTTGTCTTGGACTCTTGGTCTCATCACATTTACTTTCTGATCTTAGTGGACTCCAACCAGTGGGTGGCAGAACTGGAATTTTGCAGATGGAATGGCCAGGACATGACCAAGGTGACTTTGAAAGATAATGAGAAAACTTCTAGGTAATGTCACTAGTTAGACCATGGATAGCCCAGTTCTACAGCAAGTAATGTTTTACACCTGTATAATAGCTAATAGGCTATCTGTTAATTGTAGTAATCTTTTGAGTAACATTAACAGATAGATAATAACAATAGTTTTTTTGAATGTAAAGAAAATCTGATTAGATTTTAAATTGCTAAATGTTAGTCTACTGGAAAGTGACATCTATGCTAGTTGCCACACATTAGCTGAACACTTGAATAATGCAGTTCAACATATAGATGTACAGTAAACACAATGTTGGTCTAAATTGGGATTTCTTTATCTGATTATGCATCTGTTATGGAGCCAAATTACCAATATGCATTCTCACAGTGACTTAATTTTCACAAAAGTTGTTTAAGGAACCTTAAACAAATGCTAACCTAATCCTAACCTTTTAAAATATCAATTTTAAAAATAGTACTTTCCCCACAGTCACTTATAATAATCTTGAGTTGTGAAAATGTTCTCTCATCTCAGCTTCTTTTAACAACAGTTAAATCCAACTGCCAATGACAGCAAATAACATTTTACAGTGGTCAGAGAAGGACCGCCAATCAGATATTAGGGATGCCCATTGTTATGCTCCAGCTGCGAAATAAGCTCTAAACAGTTACACATTCTCAGGCCAAGCATTTAAATACTTGCAGGTCCCTTCCTGCCAGCACAGTGGGGACTGGTTGGCTTATTTTAGAATGGGGATTCACAGACAAGAAATGTCAGTACTACATTTGAGTAGTAATCAGAGAATGATCAGAAAATGCAATAAAAACAAAAATCTGAATTATTAAATTCTCAAACCTTCATTTAACTAATAAAAGTTTTTATAAATTGAACGGATTAGAATGTTCTGGTTGACCAACATTATTGTATTCAGTTCTGAATTAGATTCCTGCAAAACACCATTTGACAGGGACAAAATAAAGTTCTTTTATTATATAAATATTTTAAATATATCCAACTCACACAAATTTCAAACACTTCACAATAAACAAGTGAACAAGTAACAGGTGGGGGTATCATACTTAGTTAAAAAAGTTAAAAGATGGATTATGACTTATTGTGCTACACTTAATGAGAAAAAATCAATCACTTCAAAAAGAAAATTTCTCAATGCAAGAATAAATAACACAACTAGCCCAAATGAGTTCATGTTTCATCCTGTTTTTTTTTTTTTTTTTAAACAGACATTGATGAAATTTTAAAACAATCCAGATTGAAAGCCAAAAAAAGTAAAAAAAAAATAATAGTTTGATGCATCAGTACACATGGCATGGGTGGCTTGTATATGTGTAAAGGTACCACTGATGCAAGATATTAGAGAGACGTGTGTTTCCATCAGAAAAAAGTTCTTTTGGTTTTTTTGAAAAGGTTCATTGTTATATTAGCAAGACAATGCCAGACCTCAATCAATGCACACTACCACTAGAAAGTCTGTGCAGCAGAGTGAATGTGCTTGACTGGCCCTCCAGTAGTCCAGATCTGTCTTCTATTGAAAATGTATGACAAGGGGACAGTCAGACAATGGCGAATCATTAGTCCTTACTTGACTTTAAATTAGTCTCTGTACAGCATTGCCTTAAGAAAGCATATCTATCTGCCCTCTTCAGCAAAGGCTTATTTATTCATTACAGTATTCCAACAGTATGAGTTTAAGGGAAGAAAAATGAAACATTAATAGCTTTATCACAGTCAGAGTAAGAAGTGAATAATGGACTTAGTTTCAGCTGATCCTCAGGGTGAAACTGAAGGTTCTCAAAAAATATATAATAATATAAACCCCGCAAAACCCCCCAACACCCCAAAGCAAAAACAATAAAAAAAAGATCAAATCTGAAGTAAAATGATATAAAGCAACATCTAATATATCACTATTTTTTTCATAATTGCAAATCCATTGCAACTCAAATCATGCAGTATCTTTTAGATAACTGATCCATTTTCTCATAACATAACTACTTAATGTATAGCCCTTTGCAGTTTAAATTCACACATGTCTCAGTAATTTCAAACACAGTAACCTTGTTCACACTGGAGCCTGACTATTAATTTTAAACAGCCTTTTATGTCATTTTATTGCAGATGCTCTAGATGCACACACACTGCATTTTCCCCTAATTGGCCACAGCTGCTGAAGATCTACCAGAAACGAGAAATGAATTTTAATTATTCAAAATGTTTTCGAATGTTAGTTCATTCACGTGCTGCATGGTGAAAGGAACCGCTATTTAGCATAATTTGCCACATTTGTTTTTTTAAGCTGTGAAGTTTCTCTGCATGTGATAAAACCAGGGACCCCTCCGCCTTGCAATGCAAATGAGCATGTTTTGTTTTCAGTTTTTTTGTAGTAAGAATGTGTATATATATATATATATTTATTAGTGATTAGTAGAGAAGACTGTGTGCTCTTCCATTAGAATTTAACAGCAGACTATGGCAGTAACACTCAATAATCCATCCACCTCCGGACTCTAAGTGGAGAACGTTGAATGTTTTCACATCATCAGACCTAAAAGACAGCTGTTCCAACAGACTTATGGTTTTCTCTATATATTCATAGACCATCTAGTCTGAACAAAAGCCTCTCTCATTTACACCACAGAAGCTAAACACGTCTTTCCACTGGAATTAATCAGCAGTATTCTTGCACTACAACAGTTGTGAAGTAGTAATAACTCACATATGCTGTTGCTTTTCATGGAAAGCCTTCAAAATCTGTCAAAAAAATTGACCTGTAAATATGTCTTGTACTTAAAACATTATAAACTCTGAAGAGTCTAAAGCTCAATTATAGCTCCTAATATTGGCACAGTTTTCTCTGGCTGTCAATTCTAAACCTTCACTGGAAAGAAACTGAATTACAATAGCCATGATATATCAAACAGCACGAGAATATTTTCAACCAGCAATCAAAAACAGATGCTAAAGTGCACTCTTGGACTAGATACAGCATGACGTCTCTAGAACTACTGTCATAAAGGCATCTGCCTACCATAAAACAGAAACAAACAAGCCAAGATGTAAAAAAGAATATGCAAAACTTTCACACCTCAATCCACATGGTGTGAATGAGATAAATACACTGACCCTGTTTCAAAACTTGTTCATGTGCCAGCATATTTTCATAAATCTGCCAAGTCATCAGTTTAGTCATGCTCATTTACATTGAATGAGGCAGAATACAGAACAGCAAATCAATACATAGGTCACGTTTAATGGTTACATGCAAAAGTAATAAAGGTACTAC
>JBBIGC010000104.1:18099606-18115930 GCA_037576955.1 Lepidarchus adonis
GGATCAGCTGTTGAAAGAGAAGGTCATTGGAAGGTGTATGTGAGAGTCTCCAAAATGATGCTGACCACATGGCAGAAACAGCAGAGAATTCTGCTGGCACAAAAATGGCAACACTAATAACAAAGTCAAACACCCTGAGACGACGAGCTAAGGAAAAAAGTGAGCAGTTCGTAGGCCTGAATGCTGACATTGAAAAGAAGGCTACTGAACTGAGATATTTAACAGTTCAACAGTAAAAACTGTGCAAGACAAGAATATTGGGGTTCTTTGACATTATGCTTTTTTGGACTCTGCACTTTCATTTGTTTATGCACTGTTTGCATGTTTTTTTGTCAGCAGTGGCCTGATATACACTTTATGTTGGTAAATATGCACAGACTGTTTGCACTGTTAATAAAATATAAATATGCTCTGTTATACTGAGCAGCCTACAGTGTGGTTGATTATATATTTTAGCGCGGTAATGGTCTTAATTTTTATTCTTTGAGGTCTTAAAAAGGTCTTAAAAGTAATTAAATGTTTAGATCAAGAATGTGCATATACCCTGCATGAGGTTGTTGGCAATCCCCAGCCCTAGTTTGAGTTTTATTTAAAAAATTGTCAATATTTGATTAGTTAGTGGAAGTATATTATGACATGAACAAAGTAGATTTCTAAGGACCTCAGAGGAAGAGTTGTTAATGGTTGTAAAAATGTCTGACATCCACCAATTCGCAGTCAAACTGACTGTGTACAAATGGATGACATTCAAGATCATTATGATCATCTTTATTAGTGCTTGGACAACAAGAGCCAGGCAAGTAATAGTCTGAGATGACAAAGGAACCTGTGATAATTCTAAGAAACAAAAGGTGTCTTTTACATTAGCTAATATTAATGTTTCACCATCAAAAGAACATTGAACATCAGTAGTGTGTATAGCAGGGCTGCATGTTCTTCAAAGAGAAGAACATTTCTGTCAATGTACTTTTAGATAGTCATTCCAAAGAATGGTTAAAGAAGAATAAAGTTAATGTTTTTTAATGGCCAAGGCAAAGTTCTCACCTATTATAAATATTTGGCTGCAGTTATTGTTGCACAAGGGCGTCATACCAAATACTAAAAATAAAAGTTCACCTACTTTTGCCACTCACAGATGTAATATTGGATAATTGTATTTAATCTAAATAAATAAATAATGGCTAGGTATAATATGTTTGTTTCTTTTGTTTAATTAGGCTCTCTACATCTTTTTAGAGAAAATCTGATAAGATTCTAAGTTTTATTTATGCTGATATATAGAAATGTCTAAAGAGTTCACAAACTTTCAAAAACCACTGTGTACGGTACAGTGGGGCAAAAAAAGTATTTGGTAGCCACCGATTCTGCAAGTTGTCCCAATTAAAAAGATGAGAGAGTCTGTAATGTTCATCATAGGTTCACTTCAACTCTGAGATATAAAATGTAATAAAAAATCCAGGAAATCACATTGTATGTTGTTGTTTTTTTTTTTTTTGTATAATGGTGCAGAAAATAAGTATTTAGCACCTACAAACAAGTAAGAATTCTGGATCTCACAGACCTTTTGCTTCTTTAAGAAGCTCTTCTATCCTCCACTCGTTACCTGTATTAATGGCACCTGTTTGAACTTATCTGTATAAAAGACACCTGTCCACACCTTCAAACAGTCAGACTCCAAACTCCAGCATGGCCAAGACCAGAGAGCTGTCTAACGACACCGGCAACAAGATTGTACACCTGCACATGACTGGGACTGAGCTGATCTACAATAGACAAGCAGCTTGGTGAGAAGAGATCAACTGTTGGAGCAAATATTAGAAAATTTAATAAATACAAGATCACTGACAATGTCCCTCGACCTGGGGCTCTCACCTCGTGGGTACAAATGATCTTGAGAACGGTGAGGAAACAACCCAGAACTACATGGAGGGAACTGGTCAACGATCTGAAGTTAGCTAGGACCACAGTAACAAAGGTTACTATTAGTAACACACTATGTTGTCATGGATTAAAATCCTGCTTAAGCAGCACATGTCTAAGCCTGTCTAAAGTTCTGGATGATCCAGAAGAGGATTAGGAGAATTTCAGACCTAAATGGAACTCTTTGGTATAAACGCCACTCGTCATGTTTGGAGGGGGAAGAATGCTGAGTTGCATCCCAAGAACATCATACCCACTTTGAATTTGTTATTGACCAAATATTATTAAAATATTATTTTCTGCACCATTATACAAACAAATTTTTAAAAAATCATACAGTGTGATTTCCTGGATTTTACATTCTGTCTCACACAGTTGAAGTGAACCTATGATGAACATTACAAACCTCGCTCATCTTTTTAAGTGGGACAACTTGCAGAATCAGTGGCTGCCAAATACTTTTTTGCCCCAATGTATGTCCAGAAGACTGAAGACGGATGCTTATATGTTGTTTCTTTAGTAGCCTTGGTATTAATTGACCTCTGGCCCCTTATAGGTATTGTCTATGTATGACAAAAATAATATGTCATGTAATATATGTCAATATTTGTTGTCAATTTGTTTGATGTTTTTCTTGTAATAAACATTTTTCTTTGTTGTTGAAAATTTATGATATAAGTTTCTTGCTTTGACTCACCTAGTTCTTTGTGTTCTATAGATTTATCTACATTATTTTGACAACATTTCACTTGGAGCTGCGTGATCGCAATGCAACCATGCCACCAGTGGACACCAGCCGCTATGGGTTTGGCATTCTCCAACCAGATGGAGATTTGGAAATCCGCTACAAACTCCGCAAATGATTCCATAGTAATTCAAATCCAGTCAGTGCTGTACATATTTTCTGCAACATTGCTGTATTTAAAAATCTGTTTTACATACTCATCTTGTTTTGTATATTTTTTACATTTTTGTATATATTTGTATCATTTTTATATTTTGTTAAAGCTGTGTTATTTGTTATTTTTTGTGGCAGCAATGCACATTGTTTTGCAACATAATAGGTTTCAGATGCTGTACTTTAGTGGAAATTTCAATCCCATTATCCTGTTTTATACAAGAAAAAGAATTCATGAGTGTGGACATGTTAAGAGATAAGCATGTTAATTTGAGTGCATTTTATTAGGCCTTGACATGCTTTATATGCCATGACGTAAGGACTGTCGTTTTACATGGCAGCTTATCAAATTATTCCCCTTCAGCCGTCAAGCCAATAAAGGAATAGTTTAATAGAATTTTTTTTAATTCCATTTGGTTTCTGACACTGTATGATACTATAAAATCTGCACATGAACATGGAATACTCACAGAAGTTACAGCCATAACAAAGCGTGTTTTTTTATCTTTATAAATAACTATTGTGATTTAAATATAGTTACAATATTACCTAAAAGCAGCAGGTAGAAAATTACACACTAATCAATGAACTGCATCAGTTATCTCTGTATACCCAATGGAAAACTCTCCTAAAACACCAGCACAGATATGTGCACCTTTTTGAAATAAATTAGCTATTCATGCTTGGAAAAATAAATGCTGCAGATGTGATCTGTAAACCACCATACATTGTATTAAGTATAAAGGTGGGGGCATCATGCTGTGGGTCTGCTTTTCTAACAGTACTGAGGCGTAATGTAAAATAAAGAAATTGAGAGATGTGTCAGGAGATATTAAAGGAAAACTTGTTCAACCAAAAAATGTGGAAAAGATTGATATTTCACTAAAACAATGAGCTCAAACACTTTTTTAAAATGAAAAGGTGTGTGGATGACTATCTTGAATCCCATTGAAAGCAAATTGATTTAGAAATCTTGGGGAAGTAAATACAGGTGGTGAAGAGAAATCGGGGCAAAAAATATTTTTAATAAAGTCATAGCAAAGCATAAATGTCTGAACTCTTCTCCTCACTCCGCATTCCTTTTGGGAGATCGGTTGTATTGAAAGGTATTGGACCAGCCTTATGTTTAAGACTTTACCTCCAATTCATCAGGCAGCTTGAGTTTTGGTCTAAGAATTAATTAACTCCTTAAAAAGTCAAACACAGAGGCAGTAGCAACGTGGTTTGGTTTGAGGAGAATGTGGGTTTTGAGACATGAAGAGACCTTTGGTGCATTTGTAGGTCTTGACTTTTTAAACTACAAATCTATGCATTTGTGCCTCCGTTCGCTCCCACGGGGAGAAATCTCACTCTGAGACCACACTTTAGCTCCTCCAGAACACCTGCGTCCTCTCCTGATCCAAAGCAGCTCCAGACTCTGAGAGAACATCATGCAGCAGAACAAGCGGAAGTGAACGCACTGCCCTCGACGCAGTCGCCATTGCTGGCGTAGAAGGAGCTGCTCCAGGAACACTAGCTCTGGAAGGGAAAGGGTTAAAGTCTCCTTCTTTCCTCTAGCCCTCCTCCACCTCTTCCAGCCAGGCAGCTGTCGCCCCTGCCTCCTCAGTAGCCTAAACGGAGGGCGAGCAGCCACATCGCCGTGCGGATTCACAGCAAGACTTGTTGATCTTTTTTCTTTTCTGCTTGCTTTCTTTCTTTCTTTCTTTCTCCACGAGACGAGCGGGAGCGACGTACAGAGCTGCTACGATAAGTGTCCAAATATGAGCTGGGCGGAGGGGAGCGGTCCTCCCTACAGGCTTTATTTCGTACGGGCTGGTGGCTAAAGCAGTGACGTTCTCCTTTTCACTCTCTCATTTAAATCTCCATCGCTCTGCTCTACAGAGGTTCCCTGAACTGAGGTATGCTGAAAGTTTACACATGTAAAAATATATTATAATAAATTAATCACACAAAAACAATAATTTATTTTATTGTGTTATTTATGTTTTTGTTGTTATTATTGTTGTTATTATTATTATTTGTAATAATTATTGAATATTTATTGTATAATGATTGTTGCCTTGTACTACCCTAGCTAATTCCAGTTTGTATAAGCGGGCAACTAAAACCTTGTGGTTCACGTGCCGTGTTTGTCATGACTTCCTTGACCATTTGGCTTGAAATATTATATATGCTCCTCCTACGCGTTCAGTTATACTGAAAACCCCATTGACAGCTCAGTGTGTTTGGGACAGATTGAGAGATGTCATCGTTACTGAGCCCTGGCTTCGTGTACGTTCAGGTGGGTGCAGCGTGTGTTGGTGAATTCAGCGAGTTTCCTCCTGTGGCTTTAAGCATCCTCGCCAGTCCGCCTGTGCACGCATGTGGAAACTCATATGTCTTGTGTTTATCGTTGTCTTCCAGACTGTGCAGAAGATGCTGTCGGCTTTGCCGCAGCTGCAGCGTTAACTATTCAGCAGCATTGCTAGGGGTCTTCTTCCTCAAAGAACATTAAAGCAGAAAAGCACCACGACCACCTCACACCATTATGAACTAAATAAGACGTAAATACGATGCAGAAGGCTGGCAGTACTACTGGTCGAATAGTTAAAGCCTGCGCATCAAAAGTTTATTTCATGTAGGACTATCGTTATTGCATGAAGCCGGGCTGGTGCGATGGTGCTACGCCCTCATATACAGACTGTTCCTCTAGTTTCAGCACCTCGACGGTGGACAGCGCCTGACGGCCATTCACGCTAGGAGTCCTCATTCACATTTCTCTCCCATCAGGCCACGCAGGGAAGGCAAGCGCACCAGCGGGAAAGAATGTGTGCTGACCACACTAAAGTGTATTTGGTTGGATCCCAAGTGACTCTTTATAGAGCTTTTCTCCATATAGTACTCTACATATGGGATTCAATCATTTACAAATAGGAAGACCTCCAACAGTAGAGGAGATGATTGGAATAATGGCTTCATTTGGAGTCATTTATGATGCATGTCCATAAGGAAGACACTTGGTTAGTTCAAAGGAAAGATGCAACGGTACTCAATTTTCTGCTTATTCCAGATGTTGTAAATCACCCTAGTCATGTCAGATGTCCAGACATTTTTTCTTGGAAGTCTTATGTTCTATGGGGTGAATGAAAGTCAACAGTTGCCTAAATAGCCTTTTGTTCTGGAAAAAAGTCCCACCAAACCTTTTCGGAGTATGGTCAAACCAGATCTGGACAATTATTAAAGTGGTACAGACTTGATGATGGTGTTTAGGACACAGCCTAACATGGCATTTTCTGAAACGGCTGCTGTTAGAAATGAGCTTTTGTTTACTTTTATAACTTTCAGTAAGTCAGGCTGTGCTCTAAACCACAACTGCATGTCTGTGCTACCATAATAATGGCCTGCGATCAGTTTTCGTAGATTGAGAGTTTGGTGATGTATTTGTGTGAAGAAGAAAAAAAGCTTTTTAAAAGTGAGTTCCAGTGTTTCTTAGCAATGTTTGTGTTATCTACACTAAATCATCATCATTTTGGCATTAAAATGGGTATGGCAGATTAAATACATTTGAAGCAAGTAGAAGTCCAGTATTTATTAAACTTAGCAAGTGTTTTGGCTACTCAAGTAAAGGGGGGGGGACTCTTGAATGACACAAGAGTGCATTGAGGTCTAAAATGACATGCTGACAACTACTTTGGCTTATTCCCTACTGGTTCCCTACCTAATTAGGTATTTGTACTTTCATTTAATTGGAGTCTGATTCTTTTCCTGGAAAAGCACACCACTATGCCAATAGGGCCTGCACTGACATGGAGCCCTAAAAGAGAATATCATATATTGGGCAACCATTGCACCAAAATGCATAGTCTGAATGCATAATAAGATCAGTATACATTTAAATAAAATGTAATTGTTGGCAAAACTAATTGGCAAACAATAATTGTTGCAACCAAACTGTTTGGACCATGTCTTTGCCCATGTCTCGAAGATGGCATGACTAATTTTATACTTTCCTTGGGTCAACAGCAGCAGGGATGGACGAAGGAACTCCAGAGACTGCACGGTAACACTTTGCCGTGTGGACTAAAACTCACCGTGCAAAATGGACAAGCCATTGGGCGGGATGAGCAAGGCAGGCTCTCGCTCCACAGCCTCCTTGCCACCGGAGCCGGTGGACATTGTACGGAGCATGTCGTGCTACCGCCGCGTGCGCCTCAATGTTGGCGGCCTGCCACATGAGGTGCTGTGGAGGACACTAGACCGACTGCCACGCACCCGCCTGGGCAAGCTGCGCGACTGCAGGACGCATGAGGCGCTTATGGACGTCTGTGATGACTACAACCTTGATGACAATGAGTACTTCTTCGACAGACACCCAGGGGCCTTCACGTCCATCCTGAACTTCTACCGCACAGGAAAGCTGCACATGATGGAGGAGATGTGTGCGCTCTCATTCAGTCAGGAGCTGGACTATTGGGGGGTGGATGAGATCTACCTGGAGTCCTGTTGCCAGGCGCGCTACCACCAGAAGAAGGAGCAGATGAACGAGGAGTTGAAGCGCGAGGCTGACACACTGAAGGACCGCGAGGGCGAGGAGTTTGACAACACGTGCTGCTCGGAGAAGCGCAAGAAACTGTGGGACCTGCTGGAGAAGCCTGGCTCATCTGTTGCAGCTAAGGTTAGCTTCCATGATGTGAATCTTTATCGAGTGTTTGTTTTCTGAGGCCTGTCTGGCAAGAAGTGACCTCAGGTTTTTCTTGAGATAGAGCTGTGAGCTGTAGAATTTGAGAAATATTACACCAACACAACTTAACACAAACACACACATGCATGTTTGTTCTTATACCATTTCCAGACATGAGGTCAAACATACCATTGTAGTGTATCATGTCCAAAAGTTTATAGACACCCGTTCATGCAGTAATTCCTCAGAAATCATGGTTACAAATGGTGTACTGGTGTAGCTGCCTCAACTTTTCTGGGAAGAGTTTGCACTTGATGTTGGAATGTCGCTGTAAGGCATTCAACCACAAAAGCATTTGTAAGGTCATATGGTGATAGTGGATGCTCAGTTCTGGAAAGAGCTGGAAGATTATCATTTTTATATATCTAAACCATATTTGAAAGAGTGTGATTTGCAAATCGCTCAAGCGGTAGTTGTAATTATATCCCATTATACAACGCTGTCCTAACATGATAACAAGGGGGGCATTTAATATAATAAGGCAGTGCTCCTAAACTGGCTGCCAGATACAGTGCCCTCAGCATTCAGATCTGAATAAAATTGATGTGCTGGTCTCAGAGCCCAGAGCTTAAAAAATAATCACATTTAAACTGACAATATTTCCCTGAAAAAAACACACGGATTTAACCTCAAATCGTTCAGACATTGTTCTGGGTCAAAGACACCCTGGGTCATCCCAAAGGAGCTCTAGATTACAAAACTGGGGGGGATGTCTACTCTTCTAGCAGTTACTTGACATTGCACATGGTGACCTTGCTCATTTGTGGTTGATCCAGTGTTTTATGGCTGTGTCAGTAATTGGTGCATCTTAAAGTAGCTTAATTCACTGAATAGTATAGAGTGTCCAAACACATTTGAGCAAATAACTTAAAAATAAATCCTTTTCTGACTGTTCACTAACTATTATCCAGTGTTGACCAGAGGAGGATGGTTCCCCTACTGAGCTTTGGTTCCTCCCAAGGTTTCTTACTCAGTTCAGGGAGTTTTTTTTGCCTCCGTCACCTTGGCTCATTAGCGACTCGGACCCAGACCTTGTAAAGCTGTAAACATCTGTTGAAATAAAACTGAATTGAATTGAATTGAATAAATATGTAAATATGTAAAATCCACATGCTATAAGAATGTAACCCTAACCCTAAATCTAAGCCTAACTTTAACCTTGATGGATGCCCTTCACAAAGCCAGAAGCATTTGCTTGACCTAACATTGTATTGAACTAACTTATTCTGCATTTCCATCAATGACAGGACACTTTTGTCCTGAAAATGTATGAAAACACAACAAACACAAATATACAGCAAGGACAAGTTAAGTCCTGTTTTTTTGTGTTGTTAGGCCCTGCATAACTGATTTAGAATTAGTCTTTGCTTTAGTTTGGAGTATAAGCATTTTAGCAATGCCTTAATTTTGCAGTACTTAATTATTGCTTGAGATATGACAGGGAAGTGTGAAATTACTGATTTCTTTTCTTCTCTTTTCTTTCTTTTTCTTCTTTTCTTTTCTTTCCCTCTTTTCTTTTCCTTTTCTTTTTTTTTCTTCACAGCCGTTCACTACCAGTATTGCCATTCCCCAGTAGTGTTAGGCCTAATTTCTTGTCAAATCATTCTCCCTGCCAAGAAAAATCGCAACATCCACACAACTATTGGAGCAAATACATCAGCTGGCAATTAGCTTAAAAGGGCGATGTAAAAGAAAGTGCAAATCCAGCCACCATTTGCATTATTGCTGCTGCAGGGTAAATTACAGCAGGGTCAAGCCGCAAGTTTAACACAGTGCATTTTAGTGGAGGTTTGTGAATTAGCATTTTATAGAAAGCATCCAGTCACAGTCTGATGTTCTGAGAAGATCCTGAGGGACTTGACTCTTTTGGTTGGGTGTTGTATTTTTTTCCCACACCTGTGCATTCTAACACTTTTGGTCACAATGGATCAGAAAGGACAGTCTGTCAATGAAACAATCACCTTGTGACACAGAAAACTTTATTTATGTAAAATATTACATTCATTAACAACCCCCTTAAAGTGAAGCCACCATTTTAACACATTTTGTGTCAAGTGTCAGTAAGCACTGTAGACACATTGTGTAATTAACCTCTCCATCCACAGAAAATTTGAAAGATATTTATTTTGCTTGCATGTGATGAAAGGTCAAACTGTAAGGCAGATCAGGGCACCAAATCAAGTTCAATGTCAATTGTAATTAGTTTAGCTATAACGACTTCATACATTTTGGTATTGTAGCATTTTAAACAGGGCTACCTAAACCTCAATTCTTTTAAATCAGATTTTTATTAAACACATCCAATGTAATAAGGGTTGCAATAAAACAATGTTTTAAGAGTGTAGCATGGGTTTTCTAGTGTTTTCTAGCAGTGTAGGATGTTCAACTGCTTCTGGAATGCTGTATTTTGCTATAAAGGTTTTGTGCATACAGCACGTTTGACAGTGCCTGTGAGAAAACAATGAATAAATCAATCAAATGCAAACTAACAAAAGTAACAGTAAAGTAGAAAGCTTTATCTCTACTCAAAAACACCCCATGGAAATGAGAATATATGAGCTGCATGAGTAATATATGATAAACAATATACATTGTTGTTCTGACTAAATGCCTTTTTAAATGTAAATAAGACAAATTTGATGAATTGTGACACTTTGAATCGTTCAACAGCCCTGAGTGTGTACTTATAAAGAGCACAATCAGTGGTATGTTATATTGTGTACATATGTGTGAACACATATTTGTGCTGTGTACTGTGGTGTGTTGGTGATATTGCATCATCGATATGATCAAGCTAGTGCTGCATTCTGGCAGAGATTGAGTAAGATTCTGTCTTTTCATCACTCTTCTTAGTTCTGGCTGGTTCTGCTTCTCCACATTTCCTCCCTGTCTTCCCCTTTCTTTCCTCCCTCCTTCCAGGCTCCTGCACTGCACCTCCAGCTAAATGTCAGGGAAATGTCACATTAATTATCCTCCATGAGTCTCCACGTCCCGCTCTGTTCTTCCCCTACCCCCTCCTTCCACTCAGACCCGGCTCTGTCTACATCTGTCTCAAATCACATTTCACTGCATGGCTCTACCACACAATGAGATTACGGCTGACCACTGGCGTATCGCTGCAAATTAGTGTCTGTTCATATTTCACCACCAGCCCTTTCCACTTTTTCTTAGGTCCATTGACACACCAGGGCCTTGAATGTTACTGGACACTGTCAAAGGTGCTTCTCTGGTAGAAAAGGGCATATTGTTTTGGGGCTTTTGTTAGAACAAATACAGTAGAATAAGGTCAGCAACCCCTTGACTATTAGCGTGGATGAGGGATCAGTACTGAGTAAAGAAGTAGAGAATCCAGATCCCTGGATGGTTGGTAGCAAGCAATCTAACTTTTCCTAGGGCTGGGCAATACAATGGTATACACTGCTCAAAAAAATAAAGGAAACACTTAAACAACACAATATAACTCCAAGTCAATCACACTTCTGTGAAATCAAACTGTCCACTTAGAAAGCAACACTGATTGACAATCAATGTCACATGCTGTTCTGCAAATGGAATAGACAACAGGTGGAAATTATAGGCAGTTAGCAAGACATCCCCAATAAAGGAGTGGTTTTGCAGGTGGTGACCACAGACCACTTCTCAGTTCCTATTCTTTCTGGCTGATGTTTTGGTCACTTTTGCTGCCGGTGCTTTCACTCTAGTGGTAGCATGAGATGGAGTCTACAACCCACACAAGTGTCTCAGGTAGTTCAGCTCATCCAGGATGGCACATCAGTTTGAACTGTGGCAAGAAGGTTTGCTGTGTCTGTCAGCGTAGTGTCCAGAGCATGGAGGCGCTACCAGGAGACAGGACAGTACATCAGGAGACATGGAGGAGGCCGTAGGGGAGCAACAACCCAGCAGTTGTACCATTACCTTCACCTTTGTGCAAGGAGGAACAGGAGGGGCACAGTCAGAGCCCTGCAAAATGACCTCCAGCGGCCACAAACGTGCATGTGTCTGGGGCTGGTATTAGGGCCCAACGTCCGCAGGTGGGGGTGGTGCTTACAGCCCAACACCGTGCAGGACATTTGGTATTTGCCAGAGAAACCAAGATTGATAAATTCACCACTGGTGCCCTGTGCTCTTCACCGATGAAAGCAGGTTCACACTGAGCACATGTGACATGTGACCTGGAGACGACGTGGAGAACGTTCTGCTGATAATTCTCCAGCATGACCGAGTTTGCAGTGGGTCAGTAATGGTGTGGGGTGGCATTTCTTTGGGGGCCACACAGCCCTACATGTGCTTGTCAGAGGAAGCCTGACTGCCATTAGGTACCAAGATGAGATCCTCAGACCCCTTGTGAGACCATATGCAGGTACGGTTGGCCCTGGGTTCCTCCTAATGCAAGACAATGCTAGACCTCATGTGGCTGAAGTGTGTCAGCAGATTCTGCAAGATGAAGCCATTGATGCTATGGATTGGCCGCCCGTTCCCCAGACCTGAATCCAATTGAGCACATCTGGGACGTCATGTCTGCCTCCAACCACCAACGCCACATTGCACCACAGACTGTCCAGGAGTTGGCGGATGCTTTAGTCCAGGTCTGGGAGGAGATCCCTCAGGAGACCATCTGCCACCTCATCAGGAGCATGCCTAGGCATTGATAGGAGGCACGTAGAGGCCACACACACTACTGAGCCTCATTTTGACTTGTTATAAGGACATTACATCAAAGTTGGATCAGCCTGTTTTGTGTTTTTCCACTTTAATTTTGGGTGTGACTCCAAATCCACACCTCCATGGTTTGATAAATTTGATTTTCATTAATACGTTTGTGTGATTTTGTTGTCAGTGCATTCAACTAGGTAAAGAAGAAAGTATTTAATAAGAATATTTCATTCATTCAGGTCTAGGATGTCTTATTTTGTGTTCCCTTTATTTTTTGAGCAGTGTATATTGTTACCATTTCACAATATTTTGTATTAAATTGTATTAATATAAATATCAGTATTTAAGGTAATCAATACTCAATAATCCAAGAACACTGACAAACCACTTGCTTCATGAAGACAGAATGATCAGTATCTTTTCACTGGATTTGGTGCAGTACAGTTGAATTTTAATAAATATAGCACTGTTTCCTGTTACATGCTTTTTAAAAATGTCTTGAAGTACCTTGATACTGTTTTTATTTTCATATCACTCACCTCTTAGACTGCGCTATATGTGCTTAAGTTTACAAGCACCACCACTGTAGTATTTCTTCCATGATCAGGAGTACAAACTTCCCAGTTCTTTCAAGTCGTGGGCATTTCCTCACTGAGCATAATGAAATGGAGGTTTTGTGGAATTAAGATTTTTTATATGCTAACATGTTTCCTATTGCTACAATCCTGAGTGATTAGGTTTCATGATGCATCATCCCATCAGTGGACAGTGGATTCTGCTCCAGAGTCCAGTGCTGGGTTGTTCACAGTGGGCTAATCTAACTGCATTAGAACGTCCTGTTCTACTAGTAGCACTTTGCTACAGAGGTTAGACAGATGTACTGTATATGTACATTTGATGAAAGACTTCTGTATTTTTTAAAGTGATCTGAGAAACGTACGCCTGGATTGAATGAACAGCTACCCTGATTGAAGGAAAAATCTCTGTCTTTGTGTTGTGTTATAAAGCGATGGGTTTCTGTTGTTTTCTAATCAAAGGAAGATGCATAGAAAATGAAATGTGATAACATCACATAGGGCTCAAACAATTCCCACCTTAGTAAAGTTCGCTCCCTGTTTAAATACACTAAAATTCAGATGAGCATTAGGTTGTCATTTCTTGGCTGCTACAGGAGTTGGATCTGGGTGTCAGTTTAGTCTGGTATGTCACTGAATCTCCAGACTGGATCCTCACATAAGTAACTGTATCTACAGATTACCACCGAGAGAGATAAGGCTGAGCAACATTGGACAATGTTTTTAACATTGCTGTCAGTGAGATGTGTAATTTAAAGCAGCCATTGCCACTAGTTAACAGTGTCTTGATGTTTTTGGTCATGCAGGACTATGGTGAAATTAGTGCTTCGACATGCTGACCTGTTCATAGCCATGTAGCATCCATGTATTAGGGATAGTATTTCTCCATGCTCTCACCTGCTGCTGGTTACAACTGCTGTGACAAATACCAATTACACCCCCATCCCCACCCCCATCTCAGCCAGACAAATTAAAACTGTCTTTATTTACTGTCTTAGATTTGCCTGCCTCAGGGTCCTGGACAAGGAAACTAATTGCTAAAGACAGATGATAAATTATGGTGTGTTAGCTCATTAATAAAAATGACTGCAATGTTTGATTTTCAGAGAGGAAGAAAAGTGCAGATGTTTGATTCTCCTTCATCACAAAAAAATCGCTATTTGATTTTGCCCAGCCCACCTCAGGATTGTGTCATTCAGTAATGAGTCATGTTACAGAGCAAATGCTTCAGCTGTCCTTTCAGCCATTCATAACAAGCTGTAATTCAGCTGTAATTCAGGCCCAGCAGATGCGTTCTTGAAGATATTAAAGAAATGTTTCAGTAAAGAATCTGATTTGCACAGTTTTCAACTTACCTCAGATGTAGCTGATTAGCAGAGACATATCTGGTGTTTAAATGTTACACCTTTAGCTTAGAATGGCTTAGCTGTGGGGCTTAAATTACTAACAAACACTAGACATTAATGATCAGTCCATTTGCTTTTGCAAATGCAGCATTTTAAGAACATCATAAGAACATTTTGTCTAAAACAGCTGCCTGATCAGATTCATAGTGAAATTCTGCTGAACTAATCCACTAAACCACAGCGATAAATCTTAATGAAGAATGGGATGTGGTATGAGTAGGCTTTTGGTGATGTATTTTATGGAAATTTGGACGTAGATATGAGTTGATGGATGTCATTAAATAAAAGAAAACAATAAAATATAAAAATAAAACAATAAAGCACAAAACATTTCCAACACATCAAATAGATAGCATAGGGTTTGTGCCAAAGATATAAAACACAGTGAGAGTCAGAGATACGTTAGATTAACCTTGAGAATGGAGTAGTAACAAACTATACACATGGCTAACAATAACATTGAGGCAAGGCTAAGGAGGAGAGCAAGGTAGCATAATAATAACAAAAGCACATAGTCATGAGCACACAGAAAACATGAACAAGGAACAAGTGGAGAATGAAAAAAGGTACAAGGACAATGCAGAGCAAACGTTCAGTTGATGTAAACAGCAAAGCTTTCTGGACAGAAAAATATCCTTTACATTTTTGCCACCTTATTGTCATTTTATGGAATTGGCACAAATGGAAATGTGTCATTGCATAGTGTTAAAAGGCTGCAAGTGTAGATTTCTAAATATCTCTCATTTAATGTGTAACTATAGAAAAAACAGAGTAATAAGTCTGGGTATGATAATATAGCCATGCATTTTGCATTTTGGCTTGGCTATAAGCTTCAATTACTATTCAGTCACATTAGATTTGTACCTCCAAAACAAAAAGAAAGCAAAGAAGCTTTGAACACCAAGCATATCTGGGTTGGTTGTCTACATTCTGGGTGATGGAGGAAATCATGTATCTTTAACGTCATGTACCCACACTGGAGCCATACTGATGTGTGTTGGGAAATCTGTTCTACATTTTGAATGTCAGCTACACCAGGAGATTCACTTTTGCAGGATGTTGTGAACTGAGTGCCTTTTTCACTGCAAGGGAAAGGGAAATAATTATATCTGAGGTTATTTACATCTAAAGTGCTCCCAGATAACTTTCCCTCACTGAGATAGTGATGGAGATCACATGGATGTCAGGAATGTGTGTTCTCTAGTGACTGTCACCCATGGAGGTGAAAATGATATTATCAGAAGGTTGTAAAGAGTAGTGCTATTAAAGGAGCTAAAGGTGAAGCTAACTGCTAGAGAAAATAACAGGACTTGGTGGCTTAATTAGATGAAAAGTATGCTTTCTTATAGATGCTCAAATGTGGCACTTAAGGAACTCATGTACATTTACATTTTGCAGCAGTTAATCTCTCATAATGGAGAGAAAATAGCTATTGTAAAGGGCAGCTTTTTAAAACACAGTGACAGTATCCTCTACATTTCCTCTCCATGATAAACATTGTGAAAGTATTCAATTTACACTCACATCAAGCAAGAAAATAATGAGTTATGAGTCATCTTATCAACGACCAGATTGAATCTGAATCTGATCTTTTTTATTATCTTGTTCATTTAAGTTCCCTTTTCCCATATTTACTTTTGCATTGTTGTATGATACTTTGAAAGAATGCACATTGACATTTTTATGGTTTTGTGTTATTTTTGCATATTGTTATTTTTACATATGATATTTTTTTATTTATACATTACCTTTTCCAACCCTTATTTACCCCTAGGACTAAGCAGGCTGTTTATGTTGCTGTGCATTTAAGCCTATGATCCAAGGTTGTCAAACGTACGGCCTGCGGGGCAACACCGGCCTGCCAGAGGGTGCCGCCTGATCTGTGGGATGAATTTGTAAAAATTACATCTTAACTGCAATTTTGCAGTAAAAGTAACTGCTGTTAGTAATTTGTCCACTGGGGGATTGTTCGAGCAAGAGCAGCTGACGTAATACAACACCGAGAAAGCTTTTTCTTGTTAAAGTGTATTCCACGTTCACCCTCATTACCCAAAATGTCTTCGTCAAAATGGATAAAAGTGGACATAGAATGTAGAATTTTCCAAGAAAGAATGGACCACTTCTTATTTATTCACAAAGGTGAATAGAAAAC
>JBBIGC010000104.1:18140432-18151150 GCA_037576955.1 Lepidarchus adonis
GTGTGTGTGTGTGTGTGTGTGTGTGTGTGTGTGTGTGTGTGTGTGTGTGTGTGTGTGTGTGTGTGTGTGTGCCTCTTTAAATCCACTCTGTAGTACCATTCATTTGCACAATGTCCTTCAATGAAATGTGCAAGTATCTCTTCATCCTTATTTACATAGTAGTCCCTTATCAATTACTGGACTAAAATCTTTGAAACTATTTATAAATAGTTCATGGCTTGGACATAAAGTTTTATATATATATATATATAATTTCAACTGGTACACAACATTTTACAAAGTATTAAACTTAACACACTCTTCACAGTCTACATCTGATTTACCCAAATGTATTTAGAAAGTGGCCTTCTCAACTTTTTCAACATCCAGTTTTATGTGCTAAAAATAAACCCAATGAATTTTTCACATGACCGTTTTCCAACCTCTTTAAATTGTTTAATTTAACAAGCTGCTTTCATTATTGTCTTTTTGACTGATGTGTAAATGACCTCTGTTCTGACTAGCTGATGTTTTATTCAAAAACTAGTCCAGACCTAATAGACAAGCAGAAAGTTTTCCTATATAAACATCATGGTGGTTAACAATACATTTTGAAACTTATTAATAGAATTTGCATATTATTTTAAACTCTGATATAAGACAAGATTAATAAAGCTGTAGTAAGAAAGACTTAGGGGGGCATAGCTAAGGACTAAAACTTTTAAGTACCTCCCCCTCCCTCTCCGCTATGCTCCCTGCAGATCAGGTTAGTAATCGTGGTGACTAAAGAGCCCAGGTAAATAGCATGGAGCACATTGTTAAAAAATAAACATGAACTAAACATTCACACTTTTCAGTGACATTACTTTTAAACAATTACAATGACTTTAACCTGTCGATACTCGTGACAGAAACTTATCACTTTTAAATTGGTTACAGTGAGAGCATATGTGTGTGGAGGAGGAGGATGTTTAGTCATGCAGTGATTGACACTCCATCAGACACTCCTCCTGGCTCTGGATGGTTGTTATGATTCAGTTGCGGTAGATTCTTGCAAATGGAATTAGGAGCACTACATGGAGCCGGAGGACCCGGGTTTTTTCACAGATTATCTGTCTCATCCACTACTGTCAGGACAGAGTGACAATTTTAGCAAACATGACCAAAACATTATTTTAACTTACATTCTTCATCTAAAACAGGGATGTCGAACTCCGGTCCTGGAGGCCTGTGTCCAGCAGAGTTTGGTGATTTTGCTGCTCAAACACACCGGGTTCAACTCAGCTGTTAATTGCCTGTAGTAGCGAGTGCGTTTGAGGAGAGACACTGGCCCTCCAAAGAACTGAGTTCGACACGCCTAATCTGAAAGATTCACTAAAACTGATTTGGTTTTTAAAAAAAACCTTTGTTTTAAGATTCTAATCTTCTAATCAGTGCAGTTCACTCAGCAACTCAAATCCTCGAAAGCTAACTCATTAACTCAGTCACTACTTCACACTCTCACTTACTCACATGCTTCTCTCTCTCCCTGTCTCCTTCTTCCTCCTGGTAGTAGTCAGGCTTGATTAGGGCTAATGAGGGCAGGCACTGCAGTATACGGGGAAAAGCACACGGGCAGCATTGAAGAAAAGAAGATTTTAGGAAGATTTTACTACCTGTACCTTACCATCACCTTATCATAGCCATCACAAACAGCTTGTGCAATCTTAGAATGTAACTGATACTTAGTGGTTCTCACACTGGTGTGTGCTTATATTCAGTTGTTTATGAAAGATTGCTTGATGTTAGTGATATTTTTATCAAACCATTACTCATATTAAATTATATTAAATAAATGTTTGATCTAACAAATGTTCCTCAACAGATTTCCTCCAAATATAATGTATTCAGCATACATGTAAAATTATATTTATATATGTTTAGGGTTTTTACAGCAGCTGTTCCTGTTCTTTCATATTACTAACCTTTCTGTTTTCACAAATGTCAGTTACTATTGGCTCAGAAGTAAGTATTTGTTGGTATTTGCCATACTAGCTACGCTAACTCCTTGTAAAATTGGTCATTTATTTTAATTTTGGCCAGTTCTTGTGCATGAAATTGATTTCAGGTGATCCAAATGCCATTAAAACAACCTTCACTGATAATTGACTAATTCTGTTTTTTTGATGTCTTCGTTCCACAGATACTGGCCATCATCTCTATTTTGTTTATTGTGCTGTCTACCATCGCCCTGTCTCTCAACACCCTTCCAGAACTGCAAGAAACTGATGAGTTTGGCCAAAGCACAGACAACCCACAACTGGCCCATGTTGAAGCGGTATGCATTGCCTGGTTCACCATGGAGTATCTCCTTCGCTTCCTCTCTGCACCTAATAAATGGAAATTCTTCAAAGGTCCACTTAATGTCATTGATCTACTAGCCATCCTTCCATACTATGTCACAATTTTCCTAACTGAGTCTAACAAGAGTGTACTGCAGTTTCAAAACGTACGGCGAGTGGTGCAGATCTTTCGGATTATGCGAATTCTGCGAATCCTTAAGTTAGCACGTCACTCCACAGGGTTACAGTCACTGGGCTTCACATTAAGGCGCAGTTACAATGAACTGGGTCTGTTAATCCTCTTTTTAGCCATGGGTATTATGATCTTCTCCAGTTTGGTCTTTTTTGCAGAGAAGGATGAAGATGACACAAAATTTAAGAGCATCCCTGCCTCCTTTTGGTGGGCTACTATTACCATGACCACTGTGGGATATGGGGACATTTACCCAAAGACACTGTTAGGCAAGATTGTTGGCGGTCTCTGCTGCATTGCAGGAGTGCTGGTAATTGCCCTACCAATTCCTATAATTGTAAACAATTTCTCTGAGTTCTATAAGGAGCAGAAGAGACAAGAAAAAGCCATCAAGAGACGGGAGGCTCTGGAACGAGCCAAACGCAATGGCAGCATAGTATCCATGAATGTTAGAGATGCATTTTCACGTGGTGCAGAGCTTCTCGATGTGGTGGTGGTGGAGAAGGGTGAGAAGTCTCAGGACAACCATCTGTCGCCTAGCCGCTGGAAATGGTCTTCTAAGAGGGCTGGATCTGACACCAGCTCCAATCGTTCATTCAATCCAGAGCAGGGCTCCCCAAGCAAGGCCAGGGCCTCCAGTCCTCAGAGGCTCAATGCACAGAAACTGGAGGAAATGTACAACCAGATGACCAAGACACAGTCTCAGCCCAACCTCAACACCAAAGACAGAAGTACATCCAGAACAGCTTGCAGAAGGGATGAGATTGAGCTGGGCACTTTGTCAAGTCAAGGACCTGATGCACTGGGGGGTCGTGAAGGAGTGGTTGACATGAAGAGCCTGTCCAGCATTGACAGTTACATCAGCTGTGCCACAGACTTCCAAGAGAACCCACGGTTTCCCTACAGTCCAGCAGGGGGCTTGTCCCTTCTAGAGAACTCACGTTTCTCGCACAGTCCTGGCCCTGGTTTTTCAGGACGAGTCAGTGCCAACCCAAGCCTTGAGACCACCATGGAGCATGAGCCCATACTTACCCCACCGTGCTCTGCAGCAGAGCCTCGTGACATGGACGGTTCCAACCAACATGGCGTAAACCCTCTGAAAACATACTCCTTTAAGGTCAACCATCGTAGCTACGGAGAATACAGTCCAGCCAGTGGCCCTATGTCAGACAACTCTGCTCCTTCGGATCGTTCTCTTCTTAGTCCTGAGGTATCGATCTATACTACTGCCAGCAGCAGGACTCCACCCAAAACACCTGAAGGAGTTGCACTCACACCCACTGTCTTCACATTTCATGATGCCTCCATTAACAGGTACATTGATGCTGACACAGATGACGAAGAGCACCTACGTGAAATCTGTCCATCAGACCGCTTACTGGGAGGCGCCAAGCCTCGGCACACCAGTGGCCACCACGGGGGCACCAACCACCTGGAGGCTGCCCAGAGGTTATTAGGTCAGAACTGTCTGTTCCCTTTGGGAAGCACTCCAAGTGGAAGCCATGAGAACCATGTGACACTGGATGCCTCACATAGGTCTAAAGGGGACAAAGGCCGTTCTAACACCTTTGATGAAAGCCTCTGAAGCTTCAGAGAGTGTTTGATCACTATAGTGAAAGTCAGAGCAGGGAGAGAGGCAAAGGTACTGGAGATGGCACAGTAGAAGGTCCTGTGCAGCGTCACTTTAGAGACTCAGCCTAGGCAGCCAACTCAGGAGGCTCCTGAGGTCCTGCAGGGTCTCTGCCTCTTTGGAAAAGTGTCACCATGCTGAAGAAAACAAAACTCAGATGTACCACAGTTCATCTCTTCTCCTGTCTCCCCCCTCTGCAAGCAAACCCACGTTGGTGTTGCCTGTTCTGCAGTGGCAAGCCACGTGCCAAGTGGAGCAGGTTTGACTGTTGCCAGAACCTCACAGAACTAGTGTTGTCCAACACTTAATCAGGTTGGAATGAAAAATTCAACATGGAAGACACAGGACACGCCTGTAAAGTACATAAAAGGGACAGTTATCCACTGCCCATTTGAACTAGCCATTGTCCAGAGCCCACTTCAGTATTAGGCTTTAGAGACCAAGTAAATGTTATAGCCTGTTTACTAGTGCACCCCTCCCCCCGCCCCTTAAGAAACTGGCCTTACTTAATTGCGAGTATGGATGTCTGAACAGTATGACTGTGATTATGTGAGTATGCATATTATTAAGAGAGATGGCTTTATCAAAATGTGTGTATATGACCACTGACATTCCTGCACATGACACACCCTCAAATGTCATACAAATGCAGTATGACTGGCTAAATGTATTTTTATACAGACATGAACATGATCTCTAGAAATCTGTTGCATCAGTCTATTGTGTTAATATGGCCTAGGTGTTTTAATTTTAAAGATGCAAACTGATTTAAATAATATTTTTCATAATAATTTGTCTTCTTTCACATATCATGGATGGAACAGGCTATGATGGCGATGATTGGTGGCCAGATTAGTGTAACTGGAAATTGTAGTAATTGCAGTTAATGCCATAATAAATCTTACTCATAGTGAGTTCTAGTCAGAACAGTACATTCTTCTACATGTTTCTTTGTGAAATTTTGCATTTTAATTACTATTTTCTACTCATTTCAATTAGAAAATCAACATTTTGTGCATTCATACACAAAAGTTGATAAGTACATATCCTCATGCATTTTAATGCACAATGGGAGGAAAACATAAAATGTGGCTTGTGCGAAAGTACATGTCATATTTTACATATCTTCCCAATATGTTAAACTCAACAAGTAACTACTACATAATATATATGTAAAAGTTGACACAGAGGCCTATGATGAGTATGGTGTAGATTTACCTCAAAATCTTAACAATCTTAATAATAAACTCCCTTTAATTATTACTGATGGCAACTTTTAATGCACACCAAACATTAACATAGAAAACAACTCAGAAATATTCCTTAAATATTTATATTCCATGCCTTTGTTTCCTTCACATACACAAATGCACATGCCACATGGATTCTCAGGTATGTATAAGATGTTCTGGTGATGGCTACAAACAGTTTCCATGGTGACCACAAACCTTTGTCAATGTGCATATCCAGACTTTAAATATAATGGTGGTGACAGTTGGATTGCTTAACCTAACACTTACAAACTGAAGCATATAGAATGTGGGGGAGGAGGAGGAGGAGGAGGAGGAGGAGGAGGAGGAGGGACCGCACAGTTCAGCATCTCTGGGAAGTTGTTTACATGCAAACTACCATTTCTGTGTACACAATTCAGCAAAGCAGAAGAGTGAATCGAATAGCAATGGTATCCAGATTTGGCAGATGTGGAGAACATACCAAAAAGGAATAAAGAAAGAGAAATAGAGAAATTTCCTCTCAGTACTTAGTGTTGCAGACTGCAATCATGTATGTGTCTGATTTAATGTAACAGAAAGAATGAAGGCCAACTGGTAACGAAAGACCTCTTTTATGTACAGTCATGTGAAAAAATAAGTACTCCCAATGGAAATGTGTTTTCAGCATATTAAAAAAACAAGCATTTCCCTTTCTTTGATACAATACCTACAGATAAAGATAATCACTTCAATAAATTTCATATTAATTCATATTTCATATTAAAAAATAAGTACATTTTTGTCTTACTTTTATCCCACCTTCCAGTCTATAAAATTAGAACCAGGTGATTTGAACCTTTGATTAGAACCTTCTGTGGATGGAACCTGTCTTATGTAAACTTGACATCCAGGTTCTGGTGTGCTCCTTGCTATTGTCCTTTTCAAACAAAGCAGTTAGAGTTGTTTGGCAGCATAAAAATACATGTTTAGTGTAGAAAAGACAGCATGTAAAAGATGGACCCCATACAAACTGTGAAGCATTGTGATGGAAATTGTTAGGGCTACTTTGCTGACACGGGGCCTGGGCAGCTTGAAGTCATTAATTTAACTATGAATTCTGCATCATATAAAAGAGTATTTGATCATGTGAGGCAGTGCGTCTAAAAGTGGAAGTAGAACTGGAGGTGGAAGTGCATAATGATCCTAAGCACACTAGCAAATGCACAAAGGAATGACTCAAAATGAAGAAAGGAGGGTTTATTGGACCCCATTGAAATGTAAGAAAACCCTTAAACACCTTGAAGACAACTAAAGAACTTTTTGTATGGTCAAAAATGTAAATAAATTGATGTCAGAACTATACTAAATACATAGAATACTGTTTCTGCTAAAGGGAGTAATGCTAGCTTCTGAGGCCAATGATGTACTTACTTTCTATTCTTTCCACCAAAGAATATTGCATATTTATTGAATATCTATTGAGATTTTTATTGAATAAATGATGGAAAAGGTTTTTTGTGGTTCTGTAGACTCTGCATCAAAGGATTGAAATGTTTGCTTGTTTAACTATACTATCATACTATACTATACTATATTATTTTTTTTCACATGACTGTATATTTAGGGCAGGGAAGGGGGTGTTTTAATCAGGTGTGACCAAATAATGCATAACATATGTTTTATACACATTCATACACTATGATTTAATCCTTAGAGATGATCCATTGTCACATGGATTCTAAAGTCATTTAAACCATTTAAACATAAATACAACATATTTGTGTTCATATCTGGTAAGATTAATTGAGAAAAGCTTATTATGTAGTAGTTTTTCCCAATCGGATATAGTACATAGCACACCTTGGGTTAGTTTCCCAGAGGTTTAAACAGGCCCTGAGCTACAGTTTCCTTTCTGATTGAAATACTGTATTTGGTAGTTCAGGAAAAGCCCAATATCTATACACAGAAACTGACCCTATATGTACAAAAGTTTGTTTCTTTGAAATCAATAGTATTAATTGGAACCCCCCTTTTTGCTTCAGCATCAGTCTCTGCTCTTCCGGAAAGATTTTACACTAAATGTTGGAACCTTACAGTTAGTATTTGATTGATTCGAATGCATTCTGTCACAAGATCATTAGTGATGTCAGAAACATATTTTGAATGGTTTTGGATTTCAAACACCAATCCATTTCATCCAAGAGATGTTACATCCAGTGAATGTAGAACTAGCCCAGTGCTGGTGGTGTTTGTAAACCTCTAGCGATTGTCCAGCTCTGGGCATGGTGACCATAGGCTCATGTGTGGCTGAGATTATGGACACTTTTAGACATACAGTGCATTATTTTATTGAGAGGTAGTTAATTTTAATACTTCTGGTTTATTGTAGTACCGCTGTTTTTCATAAAAGAGCAATTTCACACCTGGATTCTGTACCTATAACTTTCAGTGACAAAATGTTTGAGAGAACGGTCAACAAAACAGTGATGACAATCAATCATTTGAGCAGGACTAATGTGTGTTTGTTTCTGGCAACTTATTGGGTGGAGTGTTTGATTCTGAGACATATGGTGGAGGTAATATACACACTTACAATGAAAACATTTACAGTTGTAGTTTTTAAACTATGGTCAAAAATGTTTTCCCCCCATGATAACATGTGTCAAACTCAAAGCTGTCAAACATGCACAATGTTACATCTTTAAATTATTGTATTTTATTTGATTCGTTTGCTTTTAGTTCACAGTTATCAGAAAATGCAAAGCTTTAGAATTTAAGATTTTAAAAATTATTTTATGAAATGGCTCATCAAGATGCATTTATATGTTACATTTTAACAAGAAAGCACAATCAAGTGACCACTCGGTTTCCTTCTTTCGTATAAATCTAGTGAAATAGTCCATTTGAAATAGTATTTAATAATTCTGAAGAAGAAAGAAAGACACAAAAAATGTATTTTGATTTCCAGGGAACTTACAAAAGAGAAAATTGTTTACACCCCCTCCCCTCCCCCCAAAATCTTCTAAGATGTTGTTTGTAGGTCTAAAGGCTGTGTGTTTTGTAAATCTTTCTACCTGTTGACTTTCTATGCCGTCGTTTCTGTATGTGTGTTGCGTTGTTCGAAGCATGTTGTACCTCTGGAGCCGTATCTTGTTCTGTGTGTGACAATACGTCGTCTTGTAAAAAAAAAAAGGAACTGAAAATGTGTCAAAATGTCTTCTGATCTTTCTATTTCTTTTCAGTAAAAAATCCCCCCTTTGGCTGACTGGACTTCGAATAAATGAAACTAACGAAAACCTCTTGTTTGTTTGTATTTTCTCTTTTTATTAAGATTGTAACACTTAACAGTAAGATAATCCATATAGAATGTTTATGAATATTTATAAAAAGTTTATTAATGTTATTAATTAGATCATAAATGCATTACAAAACAATAAATAATATGCTGTCCTGACATCTTTTAACAGATTCCACCCAAATCACAACCACTAGAATTAATACATTTACAGTTTATTGGCCAAACAACACATTGGTTTCATAGCATAAACTCCACCTTATCTCCATCCACACCATCACTAACATTTAATGTGTGCTATAACTGCTTTCAGGTGCTTAACAGTAACTTATTATAACTAAGCTTTAAAACACTAATTAGCAATTATTCATAAATATTAAAGCCTAATAAGTTAACTGATTATAACTAACCTTTAACAGACAGCTAGCAGCTATTAATAAAAATAATGCTTAATAAGCTGACTTATTAGAATAAAACACGAATGGATTATCAGCGAATCATAAATATTGCTGCTTAATAATAAAATATTGCTGTTTAATCTAATAATAATAAGCTAATGTGTAAACATTAATAGACCTATTATAAGCTATTCATAAACACTTTTGTTCTTATCATGGTACCATAATGATTTTCATTATATTTATACTATAAATGAGAACACAACAGGAATAGGTATATAATTCTGTGATATGGTTAAAACTTTACCCCATATGTAATATTTCTTAAGTGCTTTCTCATAGCGATGTATAATATGGGTTAGTATGTTGTAGTAAACTATAAAAATCGTAGAACTGCAGAATTATTAGTATTAGTATTAGTATTACTGCAGTTCTTTTCCATCAGGACGCCTGTCTGCATGCAGTGTCGGTGTACTTGTGACTCCTGGGATATTACTACACCTGAGCAACATGCAGCAGAACATTGTGATGAATGTCTGATGTGTGCATGTATATGTTAGATGAAGAGAAAGCTGTGTACAGTGGGACAAGAGCAGGAATCTCGACGGCGAACACGTCTCCAAACCCCTCTGCATCGGGGGTTCCCCACGGCCTGCCACTGCAGAGACACTCTCCTGCGAGAGAAGTTATAACAGCACATTTCATGTCTTCTCTTTTCTCAGGAGCACTGTTGTGAAAATGCAAAAGCTATGTTTTCAAAGAGGTTCTTCTATTTACTCCATTTTCCTGAGGAGCCATTTTTCAGACTTTTTGCAGAAGGTTTCAAGAACCATTACAGTACCCCAAAGCCTGAGGAAAACAAAATCTGTTCTATTAAACAAAACATTGTGTTCTAAATGCAGGGAATTGCTTTCCATCATTTACTACAGCTTTCTGTGGTTTCATCAACAAGCGGACAAAAATCCTCATGCTGGGAAGAAATATGCGAACCCAGGCTCTAATGCGGCACTGGAATTTTAATTTGGTTTTGATTAAACAGACATCTCATTTTTCATTAACGAGCCTTGCAAAGCCCAGGAGTGTTCTAAATTATGGCTGAACTGCTATGTTAGCCCAAGGCTAAACAAGTAGTACAGTTCAGCTGCCAGAAAATTGGATTTCTTAAAAAAATTATATTGATATTATTAAATGTAATGTGAATCTTAAACTGAATGGAGCGTAAAGCACAAATCCCTCATCATCTGAGGATGTGGTCTCACTGGGCCCTCTAGTGGAAGTTTTCACATAGTGCTTCCTTTCAAAAGTTTGAAATCACTCTTTTCAAAATGATATATATCTATAGATATAACCACTTTTTTTGGAAGTATGTGTAAAAAAATTGTCTCCTGTGTTTTAAATAGTTTGTTTTATTATTATTATGATTGCTGCTATTATCATAATAATAATTATTATTAGTAGTAGTAGTAGTAGTAGTAGTAGTGGTAGTAGTAGTGGTAGTAGTGGTAGTAGTAGTAATAATAGTAGTAGTAGTGGTAGTGGTAGTAGTAGTAGTAATAGAGTAATAGTAGTAGTAGTAGTAGTAGTGGTAGTAGTAGTAGTGGTAGTAGTAGTAATAGTAGTAGTAGTAGCAGTAGTAACAGTAGTAGTAGTAGTAGCAGTAGTAGTAGTAGCAGTAGTAACAGTAGTAGCAG
>JBBIGC010000104.1:18151250-18167061 GCA_037576955.1 Lepidarchus adonis
GGTGGTAGTAGTAGTAGTAGTAGTGGTAGTAGTGGTAGTAATAGTAGTAGTAGTGGTAGTAGTAGTAGTAGTAGTAGTAGTAGTAGCAGTAGTGGTAGTAGTGGTAGTAGTAGTAGTTGTAGTGGTAGTAGTAGTAGTAGTGGTAGTAGTAGTAGTAGTGGTAGTGGTAGTAGTGGTAGTAGTAGTAGTAGTAGCAGCAGCAGTAGTAGTAGTAGTGGTCGTGGTGGTAGTAGTAGTAGTAGTAGTAGCAGCAGTAGTGGTAGTAGTAGTAGTAGTAGCAGCAGTAGTGGTAGTAGTAGTAGTAGTGGTAGTAGTATTTACATGCCCTCATAGAATTTATGATTTCTTGACCATTTTTCAGAAAATATGAAAACACAAAAACTGTTTCACTCAGGATTAGTGTTTGGCTGAAGCCATTTATTATACGGATTATATGGTCAAATGGATAGTTTGCGTTCTGATTATGTTTTTAAAAGAATAAACATAGTTGTTTGACAATAAATTGCTTCAGCCAAACCACTAACCATGAGTGAAAGAAAAGTATGTGTTATCATTCATATTCTCTGCCAAATGGCCAAGAAATCATAAATTCTGTCAGGGTATGAACATTTATGAGCAAAACTGTATATATAGCATACACAAGTACTTTTACCAAAGTGAAACCAATACATTTGTTAGTTTTCTGTCATGTCTTTTTTCTAGTTAATCAGTGCAGAGGTTTGTCATTAGAGCATTCAGACTCTTAGCAGGAAGCAGTTCATGGTAAAGAAGTTTTAATTTTTAATTATTTGCAGAGCTGTAGTAAATGAGAGAAGGTGAGTTTCAGCATAAACTAATAAAATATGAAAAATGTATGTAAATAAAAGAAAACACCTTGAATATTTTTTATATTTTTTATATTTATAAAACAATTTATCTGAATAGACCATTTCAGTACACTGCTTATAATATAAAATCCTCTTGTTTCTGCCAAAAATAGTGAAACAATGTATAAAGAATAAAAATAATTTAAAATCATATAATTTTTACACATGTATAAATTATAATTAAATAAAAAATACATTTTATTTATATGACCAGTGACACTTTCCATTGGGAGTGGGTATCGCTTTAAAAGAGCAAAAAGAAGGAGAACAGTCTCACCTGTCCTGCTCCATGTCTTCTCCATCTCCAGAGCAGTGCTTCTGGCCAGCAGCTAAGGCTGGTGGCTGGCACTCCACACACACCTGGTGTCCCTCCTTAAGATATTGCATCCAGTGGGTGTGAGGACCGACGCTGTGTTGGCAGGCTGCTGTCAGTGAGGTGAGCTCAAACTCCACACAGTAGCTGCACAGAGCACATGCACACATTACATGAAGAAAAAAAGAAAAAGAACTACACAAAGAAACCATGCATCACTGATTCAAAGCTGAGTCTTCCATAAACAGGTCATCTTGACTGACAATATAAGCTATAGAGAACAAGAGGAAGGGTGTTATTGTGAGTCACAGCTGTGATTTGGTCACAGAAATGAGAAACATCAAGAAAAATAAAGGAAAAACAAAAAACAATATTTTTGCAATATGGACATAGCCATTAACCCATCAAAATATCAAATTTAGTTTAGCTTTTTCAATATTTGTCCTATTAACCTTAATGCATTTTACAGCTTATCTTATTTGTCAAACTGTATTCTGTTGGTTTCTGGTTAACTACAGTTTGTTTAGTTGCTCTGCTGTTAGAGCTGCTGATGGAAAAGGCCAATAGACATGATAGTGATCCTTACAACTTACCAAAGATCCTGTGGTCCGTAGATGCTGAATTTCATGCAATTTCCTGGGGCCCAATGACATTTACATGTACCTGATTTCAGTGCTGGGAAAATACACAAAGCAAAGCATGAAAACATACATCAGCAAGCCTGACTCCTGGCCATATATTAATGTCAATGGCCCATTGGTTCTTTGGAAAGTTGTAAGGATCACTGTTGGGTTTGGAGGCCCAATAAAAGATTTTTTCAAAAGGCCAAATTTTTGTGTGTTGTCAAAGCATTCGAGGTAACTCCTGCCATCCAGTGCAACAGCAAGAAACCTGATGGAGAACAAAGTTAAAGCAATAACGACCCTTGTAGATAATGTTCACCACTAAAGTGAGTTAGTGGCACGAGATGCTTCACATTTAAACAGGATGAACACAGTCTGTAGGTCACTGAAGTCGCACCCAATGACATCGCTCCTGTCAGAGGCCTCTCTCTTCTTTCGAGCATTGCCATAGCCACCCGTGGTGATGAGCGCAGGGACTATAGATTGGGAAAGACAAAAACAGAGAAGTCAGTTTATAAAGCTGTTAACCAAAAAGACCATGCAGTCTGCAGTTGTGGCCTGGCTTACCCAAAGATTGGAGACAATGTCCATGCTGGTCATGGTACTCAGCACAACCAGCTGTCTGCTGGAGGGGTGGGCATGGCTCACCTCCATTCTGTGCCTCTTGCAGCACCCGCCTCTGCCGTACACGCACTGTGGCCTTGCACGGCTCTGAGCAGCCTGACCATGCGCTCCACTCACTCACTACACAAGGTACAGCTAATATACACACAAAAACAAAAGAAAAGCAACTTAATTCGGTACATAAATGTTGGGAAAGCACTGTCGAGAGCTGCTGGTCCTCCATCCATCACTATATTTCTGATGTACCCTTGGCAGCTCTGCCTCAACACAATACCTATAATACACAATGGGGCACTTACAGGACAAATGGAGGAGAAGAACACATTAGTTCTTGCTTAAATTAATAGTTCAGAAAACACAGTAATGCTACCTTTTTAAGTCAAACCATAACCTACAAAAAGTACATATGATAATAGTTTGAAGCCATTGATTTCAGCAGTGAGTGCCAGTAAAACACAAGTAAACATTAGAATAAATGAACACAAACAAGGAAGCAGTAACAAAAAGCATGATGTAAAAAGTACTTGATATTGAGAGCTGGTTGCTAGGACACAGAATTGGTTCCAGATTTCTCCAGCCATTGCATGGATGTGTGAAACTCCATCAACACCACCTGATTTCATCTAATGAAAGACTGAATTAGCCCAAACCAGACATTTTTTGAGAACTACAAAAAGTACTGAGAACTCTGGGAACAGATAAGAGAACATACTGACCTACATTATATACACCAATATACACTGCCCACACAAAAAATAGACACACACACTTTTGTTGGACTGCCTTTAGCTTTGCATTAGCTGTGGCATTGTTTCAAAAAGTTTCTGGAATGTCACAACATTTCCATTAAGAGTTGCATTCATTTTTCACCAAGATCTTATAGAGATGATGGGAGTGTCATCTTGGAATATGCCCATGCCATCAGTGAAGAAGAAATTCACTAATAGAATAACCTAGTAATTTAATATATTCAGCTGACCTCATTCTTTTTAATGTTGCTGGGACCTGACCAACTGCAGCAACACCTGATCATAGCACTGCCCCACAGGCTTGTACTGTGGGCACTATGCATGATGGGTGCATCACTTCATGCGCCTCTAGTCTTATGCTGACCTTTCTGGAACATGTTAAATGATCGGTTATATTCTTAAGGCTACACAACTGTTTAGTCCCAATCCATGGAGTTCTCTTTGCATTGCATGTCTGGAAATTACTTTCACTATTGAATATAGCTACGAGTTGTGCTGTTGTTTATTTTTTTTACGATTTGATTTCACACCTGAATTCAAACCTGATTTTCAGTCATTCAGGATTTTCTTTTCCACATTTCTTCCACGTTCTTAACCCAGTTTAATAGTTTGAGTAATCTCCTTTGATGCTTTCTTAGCTTGATGTCAATAATTTGACCCTCCTAAAACAGATTAACATTTTTTCCATGACCACAGGATGTGTCTTCTGACATGGATGTTTAAGCAATGAGAAGCTAATCACACCATCAGTTAGGGTTAAATAACTTGTTGACAGCTGAAACATAATCATTGCTGCAGTAATTATACAATGGGAAGTTCTTACCTAGTAGCTTTGTTAAATCCAGGTGATAAAGTTTTTGGACAGGCAGTATATATAAAGAACTGATGCCCACTTCCATTGTTCTGATTTATTGTGTGCCCCTTAGCTTGTAAACTATTGTGGAAGCTGTAATAATGGAGTAGTTTGCTACATAAAGTCCAGTGTCAATAGTCTGAGGAGCTATCAGCTTAACTGCAAATAACAATTACCCAAGATGCTGGCTTAACATTAAATTGCACATAACTTTAAATTGCATCAACCTTTTTGGTTGTTTGCAACGAAAATTGTCCATATGTTTACAGCTATGACTGCAAGTGTTCTGATATTCCCATACATAAAGTTCTAAAAAGACAGAATAGATTGTTGGTTATTTATAGAATCATAGAAATATGTGCCATGACCCACAGTTATGAAGTTAACCACTTAATATTTTATATGCAGTTTAATATGAAATAAAAGGGTAAAACACTTACTACCTGCCATTGTTAAAAAACAGGATCATTTTTGACATTTATGTGCAATTACCATCGCACATCACATTGACATGTTATACTAAAAATATCTGACACTGTAATGGGCAATAATAATAAACATCAGAAAATACATATTTTTATAATATGTTATTATTGCCATTAATTTTATTTTTATTTTTAATGCATCTTTCAAAGACGTTTCTTGAATATTTCAGTGGATAAATTCTCAGTCACACACATAAAAGTGCCAAATATCAAACTATTGTAACTTCAAAGAAAGCTACTACTTCTCACACAGACTCACAACAGAAACTGCTACTACTAAATACCCCTCAGTGAAACTAATACTGCTAACTAGGTGACTAGATTTTAAGGGGTTTCCTTGTCTATGTCACCTATGGATGTTTCACTATGGGCTCGGACTTGGATTCTGTAATACACTACTTTTCTAAGCTAGCTGTAAAAAGAGCTACAGTTTATAAATAAAACTGACTGGTTTGAGATGATAGACGGTCACACCCTGGCTGAAATCTTAACTATAATGTTTTTGCTGAACTTTTGAGAACTTTACTGATTGTGCCTCCTGATTATTATTAACAACAACAACAACAACAACAATAACAATAATAATAATAAAATACCCATTCCATTTTTCTCTTTATCCATTCCTGTTATTTGCCATACCACCACCCACCATTTTCCCCACCCACTTCCCTGACCAAATTTGAAGGCCTGGGTTCTACTAGTGGCACAAAGGAGCTTTGAAATGGATGCAGAGAAATGGAATGGTATGTTCTCTTCTCAGGCATATTCAGAGTGGAAAGCTTATGATCTGTGAAGGAGAGCTTAGTTACTGCACTGCACACTCAGCGTATTTGATCCATGAAGCCTTCCGTTATTACACAGCTGAATGAGCAACACCATAATGCTTTGCTCCCAACATTGTCTGTGTAATATGAAAGCCAGAGATCTGGCCAATATATCAAAATAAAGCTGTGGTTCCAAAACCCTAAATGTGATCTATGATCCTAACATTCATAGAGGAAACTATGTCACTTTACATAGCCTGACATGCTTAAACTATAGCCCAAAATCTCTAAACGAAAATAACATGAGAAGAAGGCAGAGAAAGCAACATACATATATAATATAAATATGATATTTAAATAAACCTGTGTTTCTTTGGAAATTGTCAGCTTGTAAAATAACTGTTTGTACTCAGAACTGCCCTCTGAATGACCTGAAATGAGCAAAAAGCAACTGCTTATGGCAAAGACACAATACCAAGATTGTGTTTTCTTCTGAGCTAATCAGAGAAAATAATAGTCAAGACCTTATTAATCTAAATTAAAGCCCAGCACAATCCCCACTACTGGATTAACTGCTGCAGTAGGATTCAAAAGCAACAGCCCGTTTTTATGTCATTCCTTATGAAAACTAACAATCTATTATGTCAAATCAAATATAGATCAATTTTTCACTAACATTTACTGAAAGTCTAAATTTGATACATTTTAAATTTGTCTTAATCACAGCATGACTTCTACCAATGACTACCAGTGTCTGCAGGATATTCCACATTATTCCTGCTTTCTTTATAAACAGACCAGCCAGTAGCTTTTGACTCCAGTTTAACTTTAAAACCTTACATTTAAGAATTTCAGATGCTCTCCAGATGTATCTAGTAATGTCTAAAAATTGTTCTGTAAAATAAGTACATAAATAAAACAATAAGACAATTGGACAAAAAACTTAATTTGCCATAATTTTATTAGCTCCTTAAATATGTGTCACCTTAGTAAAAATAAGTTTAACAGTTTGATAAATTATGGAATTAAAACTGTTCTTGTTGAACATTTGCACCATACTGTATCAGGGCTGAACCGCTGAAGTGTTCACTAAAGGCCAGCTGGAGCTAATTTATTACCATAAAATTCTCTTAATCACTTATATTTTGGTAGATGTACATGAAATAAATGATTAAGTGTTGTATGTGAAATTTGTAGGGGAATTTGAGATACTTACTGACTACAGTAAGTACAATGCTAGTGGTGGGAACTAGGGATCATGACATCTACAAGGCAAATACAACAACTTTCTTACCTACGTGTCATGTGTCATCTGAGATTTGATTTGTTGATCATATTAAAATGGTGGTAAAAATGTTCTTTGGGGGTATTTTTACAATAAACAATGCATGAACAGATTTAAATGGGAGGTCATTTTAACAAGTTAAACTGTTGTGATGTTTGGTTCCTTTTACCTTCACTGTGAATAATAAGTCAGTTGCTTTGCATTTCGCAACATATCACTTTAATTTTAAATGTGTAAATGTATTAATTAATGTATTAATTGTTAATGCATTATTATTCCAAAATAATAACAATAATACAAATAACTTACTCCTCTAAAATTCCAGCATCAGAGACTTTTGGTAATGGTCAAAACCTTATTCATAGACCACATGTGCTAGCATCTTCATACCTGGACACGCTTGGTCGTAATCGTTGCAGCAGTCCAGGATCATTTTGCAGGCCTGGTCGCAGTAACACTGCCCATGAGCACGATCCATTCGCCAGCCACGACTGAGGCAGGAGCTCTCCCGGCCGGAGCAGCACAATCCTGCCGGCCGGCAGCCCTCCGCTTCGGCCCCGGCATCAACCCAACACACGGGCCCCAGGATTAGCATTAGCACTGGCCATGCGAGAGCCCACATGCACAATGACATCTTGACCCCAAGAAGCTTCACTGCAACTGAGTTATTCCACTCAGGCCATTTCACCCATTACTCCCAGTGTGATTGAGAGAAACAGGAGGATAAGGATTAAATTTGGGAGAAACTCCTATAACTGAACATGAGGTTTCAACACAGTTCAGCTCCTGAAATCTGTGGCCAAGTCACACTCCTTTAGTTTCAGAACTGAGCCAGAGCAAAGTCCATCAGAAGTAAAGCTTGTTGGCACAACAAAAGATGAAGGCGAGGATAAGAGAGAGCATGTAGTGCAGCCAGTAAGCAGAGATCTGCGAAGACCTTAAACTGCACAAATCCTTATTTTCCACTCTAGGCTGTGCTGAAGCGCCCACATAAATGTCACCCTATGGTTGCTTGTGTTTCAGAGCGCCCTGCTCTGTGGTGTTTTCTTAGCTGGCATGTACTGTGCAGTGGTGCTGAAATATCTGAAAAGGACAGATTCATTTCATTCCTATGACCAGAGCGCAGTCATGCAGAAAACAACAATACTGTAGGTTTTGCAGTGATGTTGGGCCTCAATCATATACCCATTCTCAGACAGAGAGAAAGAGAGAGAGAGAGGCATTTTCCAGTGACCATGATGTATTTGTAAGGGTGATATATGTAATGTCCTCGTGTCACACTGAATTTGTCATCCACATTTGCTGATTTACTGTGCAGATTAAGAACTCAGAGTCATGTATATACACTGCAACAGGACTCCCAGTGGCCCACCTAAAAACATGATAGCATTTACCAGTTTTGTACACACAGTAAATATTTCCAGTGCTGTGGTGGATCAGTAACATGCAACAAAAACAGTGTCTCCATTTATAGTGTAAGACAAATCTCAAATCTGTGCTACCTTCTTGAAAACAGCCTGAAAGAGATTAGCTAGCTGCCCAAAATATCCTGCCAAGGGCTCTAAGAAGTATTTCTTGTCTTCTACGCTTACAGCTGATTATTTTGACAGGCCAAAATCCCATTTCCCTTTAAAAGGAGCTGTCTGGTTCCAGTGAACTGCGTATTTGCATTTGTATGAGCAAGGAAGCCGAGTTCATCAAGCAAATGAGATTGTGCAAATTGATTAGACCATTATGTAAATGACATCCTACTAATTGATTCTCAGTACCAATCATTCATTTTTTAGTCAGGGTATCACTGTGAAGTATATTTAGATTTATGCGTGATATCTATTAATAAACCACCATCACAGTAATTATGCTGAATATTTTTAAATAATTTTCACTGAAGCGTTGGTAACTTTGAACTCCATTTTCTTTCCCATTAGGTACAGTTTACGAGAAAAAAATGCTTTGCCATTATGAAATGAGGGGAAAAACACATGAATCAAAAAGTAATTTTAGCTAAACCTAAAGAAAGAAAGCTAATTAACCCTCAAATTAATGGCCTTTAAAATTCAACAAGAAATAAAACCAAAACAGGTAGAAAACCAGTGGTCATTCACACTTCTAAGCATGTATATATGTCAGATGCTGAGATGTAGGAGTGAACAGAAGGCCAGTAACTGTAGTCCTGAAAAATTCTAAATTCACTGTAAAGCTTTGTGTAGAAAATTGTATGTAGTGTGTAAAACTGTCCTACATTACCTCCTACAGTGAGAAAACTGAACTGCAGATCTTTACAGGGCACTCAGGCTGCCTTTACCAACATTGACTGGTCTCCCAGACAAGGTTGCACTCCTTCAATTTTGCTTTTATTGTTCACAATTCCAATAAAGTTAAAATAAATATGGCCACAAGTCCAAATAAAGAGAATGGTGCCTAAAATAATTTAAAAAAAGATAAGTTTGTCATAGCATTTTTAACATTTGTATCTCAATTATCTGTATACAAGAAGAGTACAGACATTACTTTACTGGCTCCATTAGTTATTCTTTCTCAAGAAGACGGGATGAGCAGTTAGTGATGTCATCAATGAAGGGAACTAACAGAAACCAACTTTACTGCCATCAACCCTAGTCCTGGAACTGTTTGTTTTCTTGCTTATTGTAATTCCAATCACAATCTTTCGCAAATTCACGTCCTCATTAGTCCTTATTAGCTGAATCCAACATCTCAGCATTGCAGGGTGGGATTTCCTGCGGAAATGCTGTCAACCAATGGTTTCATTTAAACAAATTCAGTCAATTGACCCAGAAGTTATCACTGATGGGGGCTGGTTTATCATTTGATTTCTAAACTGAAACAAGAACAAAGCAATTGCATTGCATGTGACAGGGTTTGGTTGACAAATTATTATTATTGGGTAAATTTAAGCATTTTATAATTCGTACTGCATAAAGAATCGCATTGATACATGTAACATTCACAAATTACTGCAATTTCCTTTCACTCTCCTCAATGCTCATGTCTTATTTTCCATCATCAAAATTAACACACTTAGAAGAGACTTAAGTGGCTGATTTTAGAGCACAGCGGCACATTTTACTTACATTCCATAAGGAAAAGGGGAACCAACTGGCAAAAAAATGAGATGGGTTTACACTGAGGGGGAGGGTGTATGATTTTTGACTGTAGTATAGGGCCATGAATCGTGCTTGTACCATACATTCAGACATTCAACATCCCATTCTCTTGCGCGTGTTCGCTCTCTCTCACACACACACACACACACACACACACACACTTAAAAGGACATCACAGAACACCACCACACGTCACTGAGGTCAACAAACTTTCCCAGTCCTACATGGAGATGATGTTAACATTTTGTCTTTTATGGTCATTACCTCAAAAGCACTGGAGAAAAACCGTGACAGAGACCTCTGGCCTTAGCTTCATCATATCCTCCACAGCGGTTTTATACTGCACATATCACAACAGCTCTAGCACAAGAGTCCAGCCGCATCCTCTGTGGGTGCTCAAAACGACAACATTTAAAGAAAGAAAAGCATGACATAAAAATGCCTTCATTTTTACCAAAGAAAACAAGCCATCTATTCAAGTTATAGTTCACATTTTTAACCATTTGACAAAAGAAAAAAACAAAAAAACAAAACCACCACTGGATATGATGAAGCAAAACAACTATGTGTACAATTAAACAACTTCAAGTAGGAGGAGAAATCTCTCAATCTTGTTTAACTGTGAAATTGTAACACTTTAGAAAGGTAAAGATTCAGTGTGAACAAGGCTATCAACACAGCCAATCAGAACTCTGAGTTTGTCTTTTCTCTAGTGTTTCCTAAATGGCACAACCAATCGTATTCTAGACAGTTCCATCCAGATTTTTTCCCATGGTGCTTGAGTTAGCCGGTTTGAGCAACGATTCACCTTCCAAGTCTTGTTTGCCGCATCTACAAGAAGTGAAAATGTATTTACTCAACTACAATGATGTAGTGGGAAGACATAGGATTATACATAGTCTACCATTAATACAGCTGTAGAGATCAACTACATTTTTTCCAACTAAATGATAATGGCATGGCTTTTCTATGAAACAATGAACAGAACACTGACCCAGAGATTGGTCCATTGGATGGGCGATCAGTGGACTGTTGGTCCAGCTCTGAAAGCAGCTTCAGTATGTTAAATGCAGCCTGTGAACAGGACAAAACATCAAAGCATGTAATTCCCATAGAAAGAAACACAATGAACATTGTGATTCCCTGCACTAGATACATTAATTGCAATTTATTGAAATTAGATTTTAATTTTAAAGTGCAGTATCAAGGAAGAGAGGTTTGGTTTTACACTCACCATGTCATGACAGGACTCCACATCCTTTCCAATGCCATGGCTTATAAGAGGCGGCTGAGAGGAGCAGTTAATCAGAGACACAAACTCATTCTTGTTGTTTTTGGGAAAGTCTTTGTACTCTACCTGTGACAAGTGAAAGGAAAACAGTGTCAGTCTGTAAGAAGCTCTTGTTTGACTGTGTTATATTGTGACCATGTGTTATACATGTTATCTCTGTACCTGTAGACCTTGTACAGTGGCCAGGTAGCCGAGCTGTTCAGATGGTCTAGTGAAGGGTCCATGGGGTCTTTGAGCCAGGTTTTGGCTTGTCTTCAGTATCCCTTCAGCAGTGGGGGATGCGCCAGCGTACAGCAGCTCATTGGCAATCGTGGCAGTCAGTGAGGTCTTGGCCTGGTTGGGGCGGCCATAGTCCTTGGTATGGGGTCCTTGGCTGGCACCAACTGCTTGTGCTACCTCAGGCACCATGGGTAGAATGCCAGCAGGGAGCTGCTGATGACTGAGGAAGGGTAGGCGGAAGTCTTCCTCCTTTGGGACTACACAAAGTTGAGAAAGAGAGAGAGAAGAGAAAGTTGAGCCACGTTCTCTATCCTTGCTCCTATAATGGAATAAAGCTGACATGCATTTTCAGTGCTGGATTGTTATAGTATGTTTAAGTGTTAGAAGCATTTAAAGTGTTTTACAGCAAATTCTTTCTCTCTAAAAAGCATAACTTTAAGCACTATAATATGTTTTTGAGTCAAATACCTAGACCTCCCTCCTCCGTAGAGCCTGGCTCAAAAAAGGTCACTTTTCGTCCATCTCCGGGTTTCTTCAGAGGTGGCTATAGATAATAACACAGATAATAAATGAAATTAACTGAAACACACAGCTTTACTCCCAGCTGCCACAATTATAACTGTGAAAAGTGGAAATTCAGACAAATGGTACAATAAATGCCACAGAACCTTCTCATCAGTTTTCAGTGCCGGTTTGGGAGGCTGTGGCTGAGGCACTTTGAAACCCAGAAGTTCCAGCATCTTCTCTGCAGCGTTCCGCTTGGCCACCTTTTTACTGGGCCCCATGCCCTCTGCAGTCTGACCAGAGACTGACACCTGAGAGAGACAAACGTCTTCTGACTGTGTTCTGCTTTAACTCAGTTTTCAAAGACATCTTAGCTTGTAAAATCTCTTAATCAGATTGAATTCATCGTCTCAAAAAAAAAAACGACATTATTCTGGTACCTGCATGACAAACTCCCTACGTCGGGGAAGTCCTCTCTCAGTAACCAAGCTATACTCTGGCTCCTTCTCTTTTTTAGCCTGCTGGATCTGAGCAAGTCTGCTGATTGGATTTATGCCTTGCCCATATTCTGGACTTGTCTGCAGCTGCAACAAAAGAAATAGGCTTTTACCATATTACTATGCCTTCCAATCAAAAAGTGTACACAACATGAGTCACACCATCAATAATCCTGACCTTTATAATGGATTTGGTTTTCTTTTTAATACGCTGGGGCATTTTGTCTGTGATGGGCAGCTGCGGCAGTTTCCGCAGCTCCTCCAGCACAGCAATGGCGGCCAGCTTCTTGGCAATCTTCTTGCTCTTGCCCTCCCCTTCTCCTGTGAACTCTCCCACTGCCACTTTCACCACAAAGCTCTTCATATGAGGGGGTCCCGCCTCTTTCAGCACCTGAACAGACCAAATGAGTCATTATTAATATTAAAGGATTAAAAGAGTTAGACCTTACTACGTCAGAATATAAAAATGGTGTTGGGCTGTTATGTTTCCCCATGGACATAGAATTTAGCAATTTATTGATTTTAATTATTTTTTTATAAAATTTTATGGACAATCTGGAAGTTGCAGCATACATCAAAGTTCACAGGCATGTTCCGCTTCAGTGCAATCTCAAACACTTGGCTAATCTCAGATTTGTTAAGGTTTTCTTCTATGGTCTCTTCGTTCATCTACAGATAAAAGAGAAATCAATCACATATTACAATATGCATTTGTTTCCTTAATTTTTAAAATCAATTAAATCAATTACACTCATCAAAAAACTTAAGACTTTAGATAATGCAAGTTTATCATGTGATTTTGATATAATCCTAACCAACTTAGGTGTTTTTCAACCACAGATTGATTCTAACAATGCCCCTAACCGCATACCTCTGATAGCTGCTCGAGCCCTGGCTCTTTCTGTAAGGTTTTGATAGCTTTAGCAGCAGCATCATGTTTGGCAGCCTGACGTGTGCGGCCTTTTCCATGGAACTGCTGCCCTCCAATGGACAGCTCCATGTGATACAGCATCGGTCCCACTGGAGCAAACGGGTAGTAATACCTAAATAGGTAAAAGCCAGAGATGAGTGTGGAAGCAGTAGTGGCCCCTTGGAGCATGTGAAATACAGAATTAGAGAACAAAGGAAATTACTATACCAGCTCGCCCACTTTTTAGCCTTTACATATATTTACATTCATACTTCCATTCAAATGCCACATAATCTCATATATTCTTAACTTGTATAACATAACTTTCACTTTAAGAGTACAGGTACATACTGTTGCATGGAACGGGCATAAGGGCCTGGTGCTCTGATATTGTAGTTGAATGCAGGTCTCATCCCCTGGTATGGGTCTATAGGTTTATAGATGGGTTTCTTTCCCAACTTCATACAAAGTGCATTCAGCTCCACAGTGTGCGTCAAGCTGTCTGCTAAAAAAGAAAAATGCATCAAAGAAGTGAAAATTTTACTCCTTGTAATAAAAGCAGCATGTAAAGCAAATAATAATTATTCTCAACACAATGACGATGAGTAGACCATACAAGGACACGGTCAATAACAGTCAAAATCAGGCTATTAATAGAAACCTGTTTTAAAGTCATTAGAAAAGTTAGCACATGAATATAGAATATTAATGGGCATCACTGAACATACATCCACCCTTGCAGAACACACCTGGGTTCCTGCCCTGGTGGCGAGATCCTCTGTTGCTGGGTTTAGGCAGATTTGTCTGAGAAAGAGCACAAGCTGCTGCAGAGTGTTGAGCTTTCTTTATGCTGGTCCCCTCTGCATCCCAGTGCTGCTCTCCCAGAGTTAACCGCACTGAGAATATCTACATCAAGCAGGTGTGTGTGTGAGAGAGAGAGAGAGAGAGAGAGAGAGAGAGAGAGAGAGAGAGAGAGAATATAATAGAAATAATATATAAAGACAAATAAATAAATAAATAAATTTAAAGCAATAGACAACAGACAGAAAGACAATAGTAAGAGTAAGAATTGTGTTACCTTGGAGTGGGCTGGTCCTTGCTCACTGAGCAGCTTATATTCAGATTGGATCTTATTGTAACGGGCTAACTCATTCACCAAACACATGGGGGTCTTCTCTTTAGGGTTTGCCATGTTAGATACTGAAATAAAGTTTTATATTAAGGTTCATATTAAACAAATTCTCAGAAAAGACTTGGGCAACTTTAGTTGTATATTTGTTGTGAATCTAATAACTACTAATGTCTCACTTCTTCCACCAAAATGTAAAGGTTTCAAAGAATGTTTCACCCACCTGTGGGGTTACAGAAGGGTGTAGCTGAGGCTGAGGGCAAGGCAGAACTTCGCAGCGGGTGACTGGCACTCTCTGAAGGTAAGGAGCCAGTAGCACAGGGGATGCTGAACCCAGGCTGGGGTGGGGACAGCTGTAAAGGGGATGTGCTGGGGATAGGGTTGGCAGGAGTCTGGAACTGAACCTGGGACATGATTGTTGAACTGATTGTTGATCGGAGGCCTACGGAAGACGCTTTGCAGTCTGGCAGAGGAATCTTACAGGAGTGAGGCTGAGTTTGTGCACGGACGAGGAGACAAGTGGCTGTTGGAAGAAGACTGCAAAGCTCTACCTGCAACAAGTGAAAAAGAGGAAAATGCTGATAGATGTTTTGATCACACTGTGCTCACAGGAATCAAAATCAATGTTGAGCAGGAGGATGAGTTGCCCCTTCAGAGACTTTGTTCTTTCTAAGGCTTCTTTCAACAGCTTAGGGATTTTTTCCTGTCCTGTCGTCCTCTGCTTGGGCCAGGATTCCTCAAAGCTGCATGATGATATGGGTTGTAAAGTGTGCTATGCGAATAAAACTAACTTGACCAAATATTTTAATAGAACCGTGCACAGTTGGAAATCTTAATCAAGGCGTAATGATGGTGGGGAACAGCAAATGGGGGAGCATGGACCAGATATGTTATCTATTGACAAAGTTACATTTGTAACTTTGTCAATAGATAAAGATGGGTGTACATGTTTTGTAGACACGGTTTGCTCGTTAAAGCTACAGAGTGAAGCTGGAAGAAATATACACAGCAGTTTGACAGTTAGCTAACCAGGCTAAACAACGCTCCTTGGTTTGACACCCTTCCTTCATGTATGGACTACATTTCTGTAAAAGTAACCTAGCTTGTCAGACAGTCGAAGATTTTTCTTAACATACCGACCAGCCAATCTGAAAAGTGTCAGCTGTCACTGGTACTAAAAGGGGAAAACACTTCTGTAGCATCAGCTAACCGCCGCTAGCGTCTCGAAAGGCTCGTCGTTAGCCATTGTTACAGCCAGGTTGCGAGCGATCTAACACATTAAACACCACAAATTGCTACAGCAAGTGATAAAATGTCATTAACGCACACATTTAGAGCATTTTCGCACGAGTGGACAACGTGACATTTGTTGTTGGCTTTGGCCCCAGAAATGGACACAGCACAAAGCTAACAGTGAGAGAGAGCTCGCGCTCCGGCTAGCAGCGCTCAATCACCTCACCTCGGTTTACTCAGCTCCGGCTGCGAATTACTCCATGGGTGACGTCGGTTGAGCTTAGTATTTGCTTGATTTGGGTCCAGTTATAGGGGAGGACTTTTTGTGGGGGGGCTTTGAA
>JBBIGC010000104.1:18167161-18189819 GCA_037576955.1 Lepidarchus adonis
AAACCATATGAGACACTCCAACTTCCTGAAGTCGAGCTGTGACAATTCTGCCACGATGTGGTGGAGCATTATCATCCGTGTGTGTGTGTGTTTGTGTGTGTGTGTAAATAATTGCAAAAAAAACTTAATGGTGATGAATTTGTTGATGCATCCACCTTACTTATTAAAACATTTTTTAAAAGTATCATATCGGTATCGGTATCAGCAATACTGTATCGGATCGATAACAAATTTTGCAGCATTGCACACCACTAGTTTGCAGTGGGCACAAGACCATGTGACCTGGACAATGCAGTCTACCGTCCTGTTCACTGATAAGTGTTGCTGGAGAAGGCGAGGTGAGCGATACAGTTGGTACTGAAAGTATTCAGTATTAAATTTTTCACTATTTGCTATATAGCAGCCATTTGCTAAAATCATTCAAGTTCATTTTCCCCATTAATGTACACACAGCACCCCATATTGACAAAAAACAGAATTGTTGTATTTTTGCAGATTTATTAAAAAAGAAAAACTGAAATATCACATGGTCCTAAGTATTCAGACCCTTTGCTCTGACATCATCGAGATGGTTCTACACCTTCATTTGAGTCCAGCTGTGTTTGATTATACTGATTGGACATGATTATAAAAGCCACACACTTGTCTATATAAGACCTTACAGCTCACAGTGAATGTCAGAGCAAATTAGAATCATGAGGTCAAAGGAACTGCCTGAAGAGCTCAGTGACAGAATTGTTGAAGGCACACATCTGGCCAAGGTTACAAAGAAAAAATTCTACTGCACTTAAGGTTCCTAAGAGCACAGTGGCCTCCATAATTCTTAAATGGAAGACGTTTGGGACGACTAGATGCCTTCCTAGAGCTGGCCATCTGGCCAAACTGAGCTATCAGGGGAGAAGAGCCTTGATGAGAGAGGTAAAGAAGAACACAAAGATCACTGTGGCTGAGCTCCAGACATGCAGTCAGGAGACTGGAGAAAGTTGTAATTTAACAATCACTGCAGCCCTCCAAAAGTCAGGGATTTATGGCAGAGTAGCTCAACGGAAGTCCCCTCCTCATGGCAAGACACATGAAAGCCTGCAGGGAGTTTGCGAAAAAAAAAAAAAAAAAACACCTAAAGGACTCCAAGATGGTGAGAAATAAGATTCTCTGGTCTGATGAGACCAGTGGGGGTGTGGTTGTGTTTTTCAGCTGCAGGGACAGGATGACTGGTTGCAATGGAGGGAAAGATGAATGCTGCCAAGTACAGGGATATCCTGGACAAAAACCTTCTCCATAGTGCTCAGAACCTGGGCTGAAGGTTTATATTACAAGAAGACAACGACCCTAAGTACACAGCTGAAATAATGAAGGAGTGGCTTCACAACAACTCTGTGACTGTTCTTGAATGGCCCAGCCAGAGCCCTGACTTAAACCCAACTGAGCATCTCTGTAGAAACCTAAAAACGTCTGTCCATCAACATCTACCATCCAATCTAACAGAACTGGAGAGGATCTGCAAGGAGGAAATCCAGGTGTGAAAAACCTTTTCCAAAAAGACTCTGTATTAGATAAAAAGGTGCTTCTACTATATACTGAGAAAAGGGTCTGAATACTTAGGACAATGTCATTTTTCAGTTCTTCTTTTTAAATAAATCTGTAAAAATGTGTTTTCCTGTCAATATGGGGTGCTGTTTACAGTAATGGGGGAAGATGAACTTGAATATGAAGAATAAAAAATTTAATGGTACCCGAATACTATCCGTACACAGTGTACGCTGAGGTCAACATGGTCCCCAGGGTTTGCTTTGGTGGAGGAGGTGCAACAGTCTGGGCAGGCATCTCCAGTCAGTGCAAAACAGATTTGGTTATTGTACATGGGTCAGTCACTGCACGTTCTTACCTCAGAGACATTGTAGAACCCATCATCATCCCCCAATTCCGCCAGCACACCCCCAACTTTCTGTTCATGGATGATAATGCTCCGACACTTCGTGGCAGAAATGTCACAGCTTGACTTCAGGAAGTTGGAGTGTCTCATATGGTTTGGCCATCAATGTTCCCTGACCTGAACCCCGTAGAGCACGTCTGGGACCAGTTGAAGCAGAGACTGAATGATCGTACCCGACACGACCGGGCAGAACTGTGTGTAGCACTTGTGGAAGAGTGGAATATATTGACTCAGAACAACATCATGAGGCTAGTGAGGAGAATGAGACATCGCTGTCAAGCTGTCATTGCAGCAAATGGGACACCCACTACTGACATTGTCAATTTTTGTTATTTGGGGCTATCCCTGTTATTCTCTAAATATTTGGGGTAATAAACATCAAACTAATGAAAATTGTTTTTTCACATACATTAGTAATCTCAAAGGGAACTTTTACTTGATTACAATTCAGAGCAAATAGAAAAAACACTCATGTCAATAATAATATCCCTAACATATTGCAAGTAGTGTATCTAAAAACTTTAATTTACAGAATTAAAACAGGCACTTCATTACCGTGCAACTACTTTTATATGGATGGCCTCAGAAAACCTTTCACTTTGTCACCATATGTAATATGCCTTACTTGCTTTGTTTGTGCTGAAGCAACAAACTTTCCCTTGGTGATCAATAATAATGTTATATTTATACATCGCCTTTCACAAACCCAAGGTCGCTTTACGAAGAAAACACAAAAAGGAAAAAGGGGGGAAAAAAGAGAAAGCTCTTTAGACCACATTTAAATGAAGACAGCTGCAGTCACAAAAGATTGTGGAAGAGAGTAAAGTACAAATCTAACCGGATCTAATCCAATGATCTGTTATGCACAATCAACGAGTTTCTTGATGAAATGAATAGACATGCTATACCATTTCTTATTGTCAAAATTTTATGTGGTAATATTCAGGGAAAAAACTGAAATACAAACACACAGCTGCCATATTTCTGACCATACAAAATGCAAAAATATCACAGTCAATAAAATAATGATAAACAAAGCTTATTCAGCACCTCTATAAAAATATTGGTAAAATACTACTGGAGTATTATTTATGCACCTGAGGTGTTATCACACCATAAATAAGACCAAAGTGGTTAAAGCCAGAGAAATTTTTATAGACATCAGTGTCATGGTATCTGTACACATCTACTCAATTGTGAAAAGCAAAGCAGATAAAATGGTCTTGTAAATGAACACAATTAAGCTACTCCACATCATATTTAATCTAAATACTTCTAAAACTCCAAATAGCCACTGGCAACATAACTCTGTATCAGTAGTTATAAATTAGCTAATGCATTTGTGACAATTCCAGTGCAAGATGTACCCAAGAAAATGGCTAAAACTTTACTTTACCCTTACCGAACATGCTGACATTGTTATTGCTATGGAACATAGTGAACAACCAGCTGCTTTCAATATGATATTACATTTGGTTTGAAGTTCTTGCATAAATAGGTTTCCTGAGTGTCAGAGATTAAAGTTGAAGGGTCACAGGTTGTAGGCCTGTCGGATGTTAAGAGTGTCTCTCATCATCAGATCTCTGAGTCTCCACAATGCATCAGCCATTGTGGTGTGAGCTCCTTTGCTCTTCAGCCAGTGACAGGGAAGACGGCTCTCTTGCTCTCTGCTCAGCCGGGAGTCTGTTCTTTGAGCTAAAAGACCAAACAATTACAAATAATGTTTGCAAAATGAATACACTGACTAGTATGGAAACAATGTTTTTTCACTTCTCTTACCCCTAAGGCTTTGGTCCCATTTGCTGATGGTGGGGCAATCTGCACTAAGCCCTTCTATGTACTTTAAATAGGCTTCTGAATGCAGGAGGCGCTGTGGTTTGGGAGGCGGACCAACAAACATGGGTGTTGCTGGTTGCTGGTGGGCAGGTTGACCCAGCTGGCCCTGGCCTGGATATGGGGGTGGAGCTGGCTGCCCTGGGCCAAAAGGACCCATCTGAATAGAAAAGAGCATTAGGACTGCAACTCGCCATCAACTTGACCTCAATGAGGAGTACAGGTAGAAAGTACATAACATTCACCTGAAGCCCATAAGGGTTCCCTTGACCAGGACTCCCCGTCATACCGTTCATACCAGGTCCCATTACACCTGCAAAAACAGGACAGTGAAAAGTCTTTGGTGACACTTGACGGACCAGTGGAGTAGCTAATTTCATTGACAATTATCAATAGGCCTGGATTCTACAATGATTCAAGTGGGCCAAATCATGAAATGTGATAAAAGGTTTATTATGTTAGGTGTTGAGAATTAATTTGTTAGTACAGCAACCTGAAAAATGTGTGGTTTGTCAGGTGGCCATGAATATTTTCAGTAGGGTGATAGATGGGAAATAATATAGAATTAGTGTTTGTTTTTACATAAACCTGAAGTGTGATTAACAAACCAATTATTTAGCTATTACCCATAGCCATTATCATCACTCACATCACACAAATTATTCATTTAGGAAAACAAGATCTGTCTACTCAAACACATTTTGGTACAATCCATTAGTCCATTGCTATACCGGACACTGAAAACCAGCCACCCATGCAAGAGAACCTAAACAGGAGCTAGTCTGATTCCTTGATCCCAAGGTTCTTTAGTAATGCTTACATATGTAATAACAAATGTATCGTATAATGCATTTTCCTTTTTAAAACTCAAATACTGTCTTTGTCTGCATCTAAGTCTATTTTCTGTATGAATGATATACATTAGTTCTTCATACAGTACTGCTGTACTTGCCTAATGATTCATGGATTTAAAGGTTTCTTTAAAAAGGATTACAGAGGGTCCTCCGAACATGACAGAACACAAATGTAGCCATAAGTTAGAACTCATGCATGTAATGATGGCATATATTTATTAAATATGAACGAGTACCACACAAATAGCTAACACAAGTCTGTCTCGTAGGCATTTGTTGTGGGATGTGGGTGTTTCATGGGGAGCAATGCATTGTGGCTTATGTAGCATCTGGTGCAGGAAAAGTTGGGTAATACAGGCGGAAAAGAGGTGAAAGAGTCGCTTTCTGAGAGTTGTTGTTTGATAGCGGCGAGAGCGCAGGTAAAATAAATACATGGGGCATAATGAAGTGAAACCGTTCCTGAACTTTACTGTAGAGTCTGCCTTAAGCTTCAAAGCCATAATGAAGTTTCCAAACAAGCAACACAAACAAAACAGAGCGACTAGCACAACTCCCTTGTGTAGGGCCGAGTGTATTCGTCCACTCCGCTCGCCAACTACTTCCCACGCGGACTTTGTTTCTATGTCACCAACGCCATGTGTTTAAAACAAAAACAACAACAAAAAACAGCCAATGACCCAACCACAAATCGCCATATGTTGAGTACGACGCATCACTAGGACCCTCTGTATGTATTTTTATGTCACAACCCCTATACCAGCTTGATATTATAGGAAACTACTATTATATAAAATTGAAAAGCTTTTGGAAGTAGTTCAGCTTTTAATTGTTGCTTGGTTGTGGGCTTGCTTCTTACCAGGAGGGGGCATACCAGGGTACCCAGCCATGCCCGGTGGAAAGTAGTGTTGTGGGGGCAGCGGGGGCACCCCCATAGGGTGAGGTGGTGTGCCACCCATACCCATCATGCCTTCAGGAGGGCCCTGCATAGGCATGAAGGGTGGGCCATAATTTGCCATCATGCCTTGGGTGACAATGGAGAGATAACACAAAAGAATCCATGCATTGATGACATGCAAATGTGTCTGAAATCATGCTCTACAAAAATAAAAGTCATAAAAACATCTAGAAAAGTGAGTTTAGAAAGCATAACATAAAACCTGGCAAAGAGGTGACAGAAAAGAGGAAACATTTCAATATGTGGGGTTAATGAAGACAGAAATCATGCAAATGAAACCATAACAAGCAACGCACGCACACACACACTCACACACAAACACACACACATACACTTAATCTAAACTATTAAGATACATTCAACATTATGAACCAAATCATATGGGGTGCATCTGGCATGAGCGAAAAAAAATTGGGTTGATGGGCTGAATGTGATGTATGGATAAAATCAGTAGATTATGTTGTTTTAGGAGGGTGCCCAGATGCTTTATTTTGACTGTCTTGAGGAAAGGAGTTTAAGGGGACTTGGTGTTACCTGGCATAGGTGGCATGGCTTGGTTTAGCATCCCCATAGCGCTTGGGGGAGGTACCACCCCCATCAGAGACCCGACTGGGGTACCTGCTCTTGGGGAAGCCTGCTGCTGTTGCTGTAGTTGCTGTTGTTGCTGCTGCTGGAGAGCTCTTTCTCGCTCCTGCTGTTCCACAAGTTTAGCTGCTCGCTCTAAACAAGTACACAGATGCATGCACACAAACATACATATAACACTTGAAGTGACCATGTTTAGTATTAAAAACTAAGTAATTACACTGTGTTAGCTTAATACAACAGAAACTGCCCTTATTGGTTCATTAAGTACAGACTGGTTCTCTGAAAGAGTCTCTTCACAGATGCTAAACTTACCCTCATAATCTGCCTTCTTAGTTGACTCCAGGTTCCTCCATTCTGTGCCCACAAGACGACTGAGCTCTCCAAAGGAATAATCTGGGTGTCGAGCCTTGATTACAGCTCGCATCTCACTGCTAAACAGGATATAGCCACTCATGTTGATCTTGCGCTTGGCTCCCTCCTTCTTGGACAAACCCTTCATTGACTTGGGAGTAGACTGTTGTTGAGGACAGAGAAAATTATGTATTCTTGAAAAACAAAAATGCTAAGGAATACTTATGGGTAAGGCTAGTTAGACATGTAAAAATGTGAGACCTGAGGTGGCGTATAAGGCAGGTCCATATCACCAGTTAATGACACCTGACTCTGAGACATAGAGGGAGTCTCTGGTGCTTCATCATCGTCTTCATCCAGCTCATCTAGATCCTCATCCAGGTCCTCCATGTCTGCAAATTTAGCCTCCAGCTCTTCAATCTTCTTACCCAGCAGTGGAGACGGCTGCTTCTGAGGTACAATAGGCTTCCTATAAATTGGAGATGCATTAATTGGGGCATTACTTTAAATAAAATCAAAGTCAAGATGTAAAAATGTATTTACCTGTTCCTATTAGATACAATCAAATCAGAAAGCTCAGGCAGTGAATGATAAAAGTTACAAAAAATGTAAACTGTAATGCAAGCACACCTGAAATAGTAGATCTCATCATCTACCACTTTGCCTGATAGGGAAAATCGTTTGAGGCCTTTAAATTTCTTCATTTGCTTCTCACTTTCAATGTACCGGCTCTCACACAAGTGCACATCCTCTTCTACAAACTCTGTAGGCCTACAGGAAATGAAGTCCTTAAAGGATGAAACGACACATTTCCCTATAAAAGAGAGCAGAAAAGGATAAGAGATGAAAAGTTAAAGCAGGAACAACTGGTTTTATATGGCTTAAACTTCACTTGGAATATAATCCCAAACTATTTACACAAGAACAAAAATATGGAATTAATGAAAAACAAGTTCTTCCTGAAAAGTGATGACCATAAATTTTATAGCATGCTGAAAAGCAATGGTGAAGACGTACCTATAATGCAAGTCATTGCACAGGTTTCCTCTAGGTTGCTGAGGAACACTTCATGCATGTAGAACATCTTAGTAGGCTCGTGTTCGGTCTCTTCTGGGTAGATGAATATGGGCCCAAAAAAGAAAGCAGCTCCATCTTGCACCCACATCTTCTCAATCCTGTCCACAACAAACCAAAAGAAGCTACTCATACCCATGTGACAAAAATAATTCAATAGCAAATTTACATAGTCAAAGATCTACAGTTGTGGCCAAAAGTTTTGAGAATGGCACAAATACTGGTTTTCACATTTTGCTGCTTCACTGTTTTTAGATCTTTTTGTCAGTTGCATCTGTGATGTATGGAAGTACCATTGCAAGCTTTTTCCTTGCATGCTATCAATCAACTTCTGGGCCAAAGTCTGATAGGTGGCAAGCATTATTTCATAATCAATACATGGAGTTTGTCAGAATTAGTGGGTTTTTGTTTGTCCACCCACTTCTTGAGGATTGACCACAAGTTTACCACATGGACCCAAAATGTTAATGTTTGTTCAAGCCACTTAGTTCTCACTTTGGCCTTATGGCACAGTGTTCCATCCTGCTGGAAAAGACATTGTTATTCACCAAACTGTCCTTGGGATGGTTGAAAAAAGTTGCTTTTGGAGGGTGTTGAGGTACCATTCTTTATTCATAATTTATTAAAATTGTGAGTGAGCCCACTCCTTTAGATGAAAAGCAGCCCCACACATCAATGGTCTCAGGATGCTTTACTGCTGCCATCAGACAGAACTGATGGTAGGCTTCATCAGAGAACATTACTTTACCCCAGTCCACAGCAGCCCAATCACTGTACTCCTTGCAGAATATCAGCCTGTCCCTGATGTTTATATTGAAGAGAAGTGGCTTCTTTGCTGCCCTCCTTGACACCAGACCATCCTCCAAAAGTCTTTGCCTCACTGTGCACTCACACCTGCCTGCTGCCATTCCTGAGCAAGCTCTGCACTGGTGGCACCCCAATCCTGCCGCTGAATCATCTTTAGCAGACAGTCTTGCGCTTGCTGGACTTTCTTGGGCACCCTGGAGTCTTCTTAACAACAACTAAACATCTGTCCATGAAGTTCTTGATGATCCAATAAATGGTTGATTTAGGTGCAATTTTATTAGCAGCAATATCCAGCCCGTGAAGCCCTTTTTAAGCAATGCAATGATGACTGCATGTTTCTCCTTGCAGGTAACCATGGTTAACAGAAGAAGAACAATGATTTCAAGCATCACCCTCCTATTTATAGCATCAAGTCTGCTATTCTAACTCAATCAGCATGAAAGAATGCTCTCCAGCCTTGTGCTCGTCAACACTCTCACCAGTGTTAATGAGAAGATGAAATGATCTCAGCAGATCCTTTTGTGGCAGGGCAGAAATGCAGTGGAAAATGTTTTTGGTATTAAGTTTATTTTCATGGCAAAGAAGAACTTTGCAATTCACTTGATCACTCTTCATAACATTCTAGAGAATATGCAAATTGCCATCATGAAAAGCAGCAAACGTTGTGAAAACCAATGTGTGTTATTCTCAAAAGATCTGGTCACAACTGTAAATACAGATGCATCTGGGAATAGCAAATCATTTTTTTTAAAGGTTACCTGCCAATTCTTGGTCGCACCAGCCCATGCGATCGAACATAAACACAATCGCCCACTTTCAGCCACATGTTGTTGTAACATAGCTGTTCATAATACTGATACCCAGGCTCACCATTTGCTACCTCCAAAGGAACATTCTCCCTCTCCTGTACAATAAGTGCAAAAATTATAAATAGTAGAAAGAAAAAGTGAAACATTCTTCATTTTCCAATCCACAGTCACAATCCAAAGTCATAGGGTACATACCTTTTCAATGAAACCTGTATGAGTGGCATCTGTGGCTTCTGATTTTTTTTCCTGGTCTCGCTTTGCAGCACTGACAAACATGGAAGTGACTCTGACAACTGGCAGCGTTACATCACGAGGCACCAACTTTACAGAGGTTGGTGGCATGCTCCATATTTTAATCTTCTTAAAGCCCTTGGTTTTTGCGGTGTAACGAGACTCGCAGACAAACACATCTTCAGGCTTGAAACCCTCAGGCTGAAGTTTGAAATAGTCCTAAAAAATTACACACTCCATTACCTACATAACACCATAACAGTTTGGTGACTGAATTGCAGTAATCTCGTGTTAAATACTACAGTTTTCATGTATAATCTCCAGCCTCATGATGGCTACAGGAAGACATGTTGGTCACCCACTTACAACCCCCCGCCCCATCCCAAAAGTGCAGTTTAATATTTGATTAATATTTGATCTTCTGAAAGGGTAATGGTGATGCTAACAGTGGAAGTTTGTGTGTGTATGTGTGTGTGTGGGGGGGCTTTCCAATTACCTTTACGAACAGAACAACACATTTCCCCCGTATCTTGCTAAGTGGAACTTTGTTGTAGTAGTCACTCTTGAATACTTCCTTCTCCAGAAACTTGCGCGTAGCCAAGTGGAAAGTCTCACCTGGTCGGTAAAACCAGCAGCCATATAACCACTGCTCACCTGCAGAAAATGCAAAGAAAGAAGATGGCTTTATTGTATTTTAAATGAATAAACTCAAACATCAAACCTTTCATTAAAGAAATGAAAGACTAACTATGATTCATTTATCCTTTCTTTTAAATCACATAGACAGACTATGGTTTTAGATCTTTCCAGACACATTCAATGACATATTAATCTTTGTTCATCTAACACTGGCCATAAATGGAGTTCCATATTTATACTCACCAGCCTCATCTTTCCACAACTTCTCAATACAGACAATGTGTGGTTGCAGATTGACTTCAGTTGGCTGTACATACACAAAGTCACCTATACTGTAGATACTGTTTTCGAAACTGCAGTCCTGATTGTAGGTGCTCTGAGCATCTGATGACCACTGTCCCCCTGCAGGACAGCCTGCCTTCTCCTCATCTAAAAGAACAACCATTTATCAAGAACAAGCAAGACTTTCTTGAAATCAAATGGCTCTTTCAGCATTATGCACACATTGCAGAACTGATCTTCCAAATTATAAAAACATTTGTGATTGAAGTGTAAAAATACAGAGAAGCATTAAAAAGTAAAATAAAATATGAAGGAAATATACACTTACCTTTCTTCTCCTCCTCTCCTTTTAGTCGATCTTCCTCTATCTCCTGAGGCAGTTTTTCCCTCTTCTCTTGCTCCACATCAGCATGCAAGTGTTTCAAGGTGTAGCTAAGTGCTGGGGACAACAGGATCTCCCCATTCTTACACAGCTCATCTCGGATCTTTACAAAGAACTGCTGGAGTTCCACAGAGTCCTCAAATATCTCAGAGTCAGTTCTGAAGAGAGAGTAATCAGTTACTTTTGATTGCATTTCAAGTACTCTTATTACTGTAAAATTTAGAGAGAAAAAGAAATATTCACTGGTTTCAAATTTTCTTTGACTAGTAACCATGATTCTTTTAGCCATGCTGTACAATCATCTACTCTTGCGCTTAACAATATAAGATTACATCTAACCTATTAAGACGTCTGGCTTTCTCCAGCACATCAAAGAATTGCTCTTGGAATACATCCAGTCTCCGATAGCGCCCTTGCTCCACATGATTACGAATCACTTCTAAACTCAGTGGTGGGTCCTCTGGGTTGGCAGGGTCCACAGCTGGCACCTCTGCCAGCGAGTCACTATAGCATCTTCCTTCTTCATCCTGGTGACCCATCACAGACACAAACAGGCTCCGAATTAGCTCACGGATCAGTGGAGCCACAGACACTCCAGTTGATGCACCTTCTTCTCCCTCTTCTTCTTCTTCCAGCCGGCGACGGGCATCCAAGAAGGCTCTGTGCAGCAACAGGGCATCACGATAGATAAGGGACTCCGGTTCGTTGTAGGTGCAGGCATTGTTAAACATGAGAATAAAGTCTTCTGCCAACGAATCCACATCCTGATAGCGACCCTGTACCATGTGACTACGCATGCGCTCCATGTCGATTGGACGCTTGATGGCAGCATAGTAGTCTGGTAGTTCAGAACGGGAGGGAAGACGTAGAAACACCGTGCTGAGGCGGCGGCCACGGTTGTCTGTAAAATTGCGAACAGCTTCATAGAGGTCTCTAAGCTTCTGCTGCAAGGGGGTGGTCTGCAAACGGGACTTCTTTGGAGAAGCAGCACCCCCACTCCTTCCTGGGTAAATAGAGGCACATGTTAGAAATAAAAAAGCCCAAAAGAATGGCTGTTCTCCTTTTGTGCAATATTTCAGTGTGTTACACAACATACGTAATTTGAGTTTGGGTGAGCCCACATCATCATCTTCAGGTGGAGGTCCAAGTTCTTTCTGCTTATCTTTCACAATCTTTTCCAGTGTGTCTGCATCATTGTAAACCTGCACATAAATGTCATCGTTAAAGCAATTAACTCGAGTACACTGCAACATAATGCTTATTTTTCTTTTCATTTATTTAAGTTAACCAGGGTAGTCACACTGAGATTAAAATATCATTGTGAGCCCTGGCAAAAAACTAAAGATATGGAGAAGAAAAAAAAGTAGTAGTAAAGAAGTAATAAAACACAAAACAAAATTATTCAAAGTGGTAGAGAATTTGGTTCTTAATGCTTCTGTAAGTTGTTTAACATTGATGGGGCATTATAACTATATATATATATTTTCTTCGGAATGTCAAAGTGACTTCCTCAGATTGCTAATGAAAATACAAATACAAAAGGGCATTGTAAACAATAATACTCCAGCATTTCCGTCTTCATACTAAAAGGCTAAAGAACAATCAGTGAAATGTCTAATAGAAAGACAAATTGAATCCAATTAATGAAAAGCCATCTTCTGCATGCACCTGAGAACCCTCCTCATTGTAGTGGCGAGCGTTACGGAACATGAGCTTCATGTCATTCATGAAAGCTTCCTCGTTGCTGTAGCGATCTGAACGAATGTTTTGCTCAATGGTCCGCATGTCCATGGGTTCCGAGATGACCTGATAGTAGTCAGGGTAGTCCTTCTTTAAAGGCTTGGCCATGAAGAGGTCACATAGGCGGCGATCTGTGCCTGGTTCTCGCGCCTCTGTCACAGCTCCATACAGTGCCTTCATTCGGTTCTTCTTGGTGTTTTTCTTATAGCTGTAAACAAAAAAATATTTAGAAAATTAAAATTTTCAACCAGTGGTTAAATTAAAAATATATATACAGTTTTGTTCATGAGTTTACATAACCTGATAGAATTAATGAACCCTTTTTTATTTAATTTTTCAAAGAGTATGAATAATAACACAAACTTTTCTTTAACTCATTGTTAGCAGTTGGCTTAAGCCATTTATTGTCAATCAACTGTGTGTACTCTTTGTTTTTTTTCATAATCACAACACAAACGACCCAAATGACCCGGTTCTTAATATCGGGTACTGCCCCTCTTAACATCAATGACAGCTTGAAGTATTTTGTGGTAGTTGTGGAGGAAGCTCTTTATCTTCTCAGATGCTAAAGCTAACCAGTCTTGATGATAAAAATCTTCCAGTTCCTGTAAATTTGTGGGCTGTCTTGCATGAACTGCACATTTGAGATCTCCCCAGTGTGTCTCGACTTGGTCTTGTGTTTTGTATCATTGTCATGTTGGAATGTCAAAGTACGCTCCATGCGCAGCTTCTAAGCTGATGAGTGCAAATTTTCCTCCAGTATTTTTTGCATTTACTGCATTCATCTGTGTAGTAATGGTCTTCTTCTGGAAACTTGACCATGCATCTCAGATAGAGGAGTGACAATTTTATTTCACTCCTATCTGAAATCTTGCAGGGAGCACCTGGTCATGGCCAGTTTATAGTGAAATTATGTTATTTTCTCTTCCAGATTATGGCCCAGTAGTGCTCAATGGAACCTTCAGTAGTTTAAAACTGCAAAGTTCTTTGGTTTTGCCCATCACAAGATGTTTCTTGTGTGACACCTTTTTAAATGAGACACCTTTTATAGTGCATCAGTTGGGACTGAGCCATCTGATATTAATTTGCACTATATAGCAGGATTGCGACCTACTTACTAATACATTTCAGTTGTGACATGACATTCCATGCCTTTTTGCACATAACTTTGTTCACAGGTTCAATACTTTTTCCCTGTGTCATTACATTTTATTACACATAAAATAATGCATTGACATCTGTTTTGTTTTATTTGCATGTGTGAACTGGACAGGTTGTTACTAACATCTAATTAATTTCATGTCAATAGGACCTTTAGAAATAGATTTACTTAGAAAATTGATGACATGCTTCAAATGTTCAATACTTATTTTAACCCACTGTATATGGTCTTGTGCAGGTTTGGGCACGCCCCCATAAATAACAGATTTTGTCATTGAAAATATGTAAACACAGTCTCTTTAGGACATGGGAGAAAAATACACAATATTTTCAGCAAAAAATGTATGCATAAAGACTGTGTTTACATCTTTTCAATTACAAAATCACAAAAATCTGTGATTTATCAAGGGGTGCGCAAACTTTTTCATAAGACTATATACCGTATTTTCCCACAGCTTAGGCCGCAGCCTATACATGTGTTTTACAAACCTGCATATTGGGTGCGGCTTGCTTAAATGGAATTGCTAAAAACATGAACACATTAACTAAAAGTGTAATTCAATGCACAAAAAGACGACATCCTTAAATTATTAGTTAAATTTACACATACTGTTTACTGAAGCGACTAACTTTACTAACAGTTCACTTCACACCACAAAGCAAAAATAGATCAATGATGTTCTGTCACTTATTTGGCGCTGCCGGGTGAGCACAACACATGTCTTGTAAAATTGTATCAATTTTATTGTTCACACTCAAATACGGTATAAATGTCACTTTTATAGTGACAATCTGTATAGAGTCTCCAGGGGCCAAGTTAGATGCTTTTACTTAAGACTTGTAAAATCAGTAATGCAGTGGCTAATAACATGGGGTGGCTTATCTTAGAGTTTATAACAGAAAATTAGCATTTAATGTGGCTTATAGAATGGGGCAGCCTATTGTTGGGTAATAACGGTAATGTGAATTTTAAAAAAATGAAAAGAAATCTACCTTCTCTTCTTCGTTACAACTGTATCAGGGGTCATGGAGGAGAGTAAACTGTCTCCCTCATTATCATCTCTGGTTTCTCTTCTCTTTAGCTAGAACACACATTAACAAAGCAAAACATTATAATTCCATCTTAGTAAAATTCAAAAATATAAAATACAAAAGATTTAAAGATCATATAAATGTTTTCTAAGAATTAATTCTTTCTGTTTTAAAAACAGTACTTTTCACATTACCATTTTGAAATCTCTATATCTTTCACACTTAAACAGGCTGGTTTTGTTATAGTGTGTCAGACTGATGTCTGTGTTGATTAACTGCCCACTCAAAAGCCATTGAGGCTGAAACACTCCTCTTGAGTTTCTCGAGTGTTATTTTTATGTATAGACCCTAAAGATTGAATATTTTTTATTTAAAAAAAAAAAAAGTATTGGTTATTTAGTTTTACACAATATGAACCCTTTGATCAAAAGTGACGGAAACAAATTCACAATGTAAGCTCTATTAGCATTAAAATTAAGCTAGACAAATGTGTCTCTCTCATATATATATATACTTTTTAGTCTGTTGTATTATCTGTTCTACTCTATCGAGTTGACTCAAAGTGCTTCATTGCTATGATGTCTGACTAATTTTCAAGTAAATAAAAAACAAATGTATTCACCTGCATTACTTGCTGTAGCTTTTGAGCACGTTTGTATATGGCAGAGTTGTGGACATTATAGCGTTTTGCATTCTCAAACATTTTTGTGAAATCTGCTTCTAACTGCTCAACTCCTTCATACTCTCCATTCCGCAGTTTATCCCTGCAAAGTGCACAGAAATATCATGTTAAATAAAGCATGTTTGTAATGAAAGTGCAGATGAAATAAATGATATAGTAATGTGGGTGTGATATGAGGTCCTGGTACCTGATCTGATGGAGAGAAATGGGGTGTTTAATCTGCTGGTAGTAATCAGGGTACTCCTTGCGTGAGGGCAGCTGGAGAAAAGGCTCAGACAATAGTTGTCCCTGAGGATTACGACTCCCACGAATTGCTTGGTATAACTGATGGATGGGGTCAGTTGCACCCAAGCGAGACTGACTGCTTTCAGATTCCTCTCCAGCATCATACCTCACAGAACCTGGAGCAAGCATGATTGGTCAGAATTAAAACCCATTAACAATGGTTAAATTAAATATGCGGTGACACACACATACATTTACAGTTTAAGAAACAAACTATCAGTATTTTATCATGTGGCATAATAGCAGAGGGGAAAAGGGGTGTAAACGTAGGACCTAATTTAATCAAATTACATTTTATGATTTTGGAACATTGACTGGAGGAAGGGTTCACATAGAAGTAAACAGACAACAGACAAAAACGACAACCTTTTTTTGGATTCTGAAAACAGTGTGAGATTTTAGTGAAAAAAATCCTGAAAATACTTTTCAAATTTTTTACTATAATTTATTATAATTAATACAATCAAATGGTACATGTTCATATTAAATAAGATGATCTTGAATTTTAACACAAACAGGTGAGAATGATGTACCTGACAGAATAGAGTCTTCATCACTCTCTGAGCCTGTCTGTAGGGATGTGGTAATGGCAGACAGACGGTCACCCTGAGCAGACCTCCGGTTCCTGCCAAAAGACATGCAGATAATCACAGACAGCATAAATATTATCTTCATTGTAGCAAAATAAAGAAAATGACTGTGGGGTACCTGATGCGCAGACTGGATTTTGTAGGCTCTGTCTGTTCTATTTCAGTCCTCCTCTGGATGAAGACTTTCTTGATTGTGTTTGCATCCTTTACATAAAAAACAAGAGTTAGAATTACCCTGAAGCTACAGGACACAGTTTGATGACAGAAATAAAAACATTTTATAACAATTGCATAAAATATATACAATTACCTTAAAAACCTGTGACCCAGGTTCATTGTAGGTTTTGGCATTTTTAGTCAAAAGATCAATGTCCTTGGACATAGCACTGATAGATTTGTAGTGCCCTAGCTGTAACAGGACACAATAATATAGTAACATTTATTTCTGATAATAAGAAATTGAAAGCCATTTTGTTGGGGTAATTTTTGAGAAATGAGGTATACACACCTGTATCCTCTGAGCTATGGTTCGCAAGTCTATTGGCTCTTTAATTATGGCATAGTAGTCTGGGTACTGCTGCAAATGATTAGAAAAATACATTGTTACTAACTCAAACTACCAAACATGAATAATAATGTGTAAAAAATAAAGAACAGTATGCATTTCTTACCAGTTTAGAAGGAACTTTCTGGAACAGTTCACTGATTAGCCTCCCTGAAGGGTCAGCGTATGACACAAGAGCCTCTAAAAGTTGTTCTAGAACTCCCTTCAGGTAGTTAGGTGGTGTCTGATATTAAGAGCAAAAAATAAAAAAAATTATATACTAATGCTACAACTATGTCCATTTTGAATGAATAAAATTTTTCTTAACACAAAATGAACACAAATTTAAAATAAATAAATAGTACAGTGACTACGTTTTTCCCCCTTGTTTTACAGCACATATAAATGGTGGTGTATTTGTTATACATTTTATTAGATGTATGAACACATGCTTGGCTAGAATAAAAACCTGCAATGTTTAACTAACATAAGATTTCATGTATTTTTTTGGATTGCAGGGAGCCTGTACCTCTTCCTCGGTGGAGACTCCAGTGTTGTCAGGGTCTTCTCCTTCCTCCTCATCCTCTTCAGCCTCATCTCCATCTCCTCCACGGAGGAGATTGCTCTTCGTGGATAAAAACACATCCCACAACTTACAGGCAGCTTTGTGTTCTGGGCTGCTGGCCTAGGAGAAAAAATAAATAAATAACAAAATCTTATTGAAAACTTGTCCCAAAATTACTTCTAATAAAATTCAAAATCAAATTCAAATTTTATTTGTCACATACACAATAATAATAATAATAATAATATAGACCTTGGTTTGTATAAAAACATAAAATATTGAATATTTTCTATTCACAAGTTTTAAAAGTATGCACAGTCTTCCAGTACTACTAAATTATTACTACTATCATTATCCATACATACACTGTTTACAGACAGATAGCTGGAATTAATAATATAGTTCTAATCAGTAAACGACAGCTAAGAAAAGTATGATCAGTTAACCATTTAAGTTATTTTTACCGAATAGTATGCTTTGGCGTTGTTAATGAGTAGGCGGAAGTCTGCAGAAAACTGCTCAGCATCCTGATACTCTTCTGCCCTGAGTTTTTGCTGGATCTTCAACATGTCAATGGGCTGGCTCACCACCTCATAGTAATCAGGCTGGTTCCTAAATCACATGCACATGGATTATAGGAGCACTGCACAAAGGACGATTCAAGGATGATCATGCTGTTAACTCTGAAGTCATTACTATCCCATACCTCCTTTTCGGAGCACGAACAAACAGCTCACAAATCTGCCTCCCTTGCTCATCTTTGTAGTCCCTGACAGTGTTGTACAGTTCATGACAAACTGCGATCTAAGAAAGTGATTTCAGTTAATTGTTACAAAATGAACAATTCATACAGTTTAAACAAATCAATCCATCATTTTTGGAGTAACCAGGACAACGAACTGAGCCAACTCACTTGATCAACAGCAGTCACATTAGAAGTCCTCTTTCTTCTTTTCCAGCCACTGGCAGGAGTGGATGAAGTGGCATCATCGAAATCTCCACTCACACTGCTGGAGGGAGAGGTGGTGCGTCGTCTTTTGGAGCCCATAAGAAGAGTAGACACCTGAAAGTTTTCGGTATAAGCAAAGCTGTTCTTAAACAACCTGTACAAGAAACCTCTATTAGTCCTTACTGGTTAACAATCATAATTGATAACACCTTCCTCAGAGTCAAATAATAGGGAGGAACCTTTGAGCAGATTTACAGTCAGAAAACAGCATGCAAAAAAAAACCTTATCAGACAAGTACACAAAGGTGGCACAGCTGGGAAGCTAACGGCACGATTTAACCAAGTGTTAAACCTAACGAGGCTTCAGTTACTTCAGCCAGCTGTTTCGTTTTCCACTGTCACATTAGTCGTCGACTGTACACAAATACATTTGAAAAGTAGCTATGATATCGTTATTGACTTACTGTACACTCCGCTGGCTAAAAGACGACTAAATACAACAATATGAGAAACCAACTATAATCGAAAAGGTATATACATGTTATTGGAACTTCTTCAGGGTTTAGCGCGGTTAGCCAAATAGCTAATCTTCCGGTAAGCAATCGTGCCAAATAACAAACAGCCAATCCTTACATCTGCTCTGCCGCGGCTCCGCTCAAACAAAAGAGCTGCACTAGCTAGACCGCTAACCGTCTACACAGGACGCTATGATTTCTCTGCTTTTATCGCAATTAAATGTTCTAAACAAAACGTGTTCACATAATGCTGCAACTCACCCGTAAAAATATGCGACTTTCTTCAAGTATTTGAAAACGACCCACAATTAGCAGACCACCCGCTACCACTGTTAGCCAGCGAGCTAACGCTAAACGTTGGCTCTAAGCCCCACCCCCTTGGTATTCTTCACCGGAAGTGCGGTGCTTTAAAAGTCCTCTCCATTTTCTTCTTCCAGCAGCTCGGCCCAAACAAACGCTTCTGCATTTTCCACACACATATTTTCCATCACATAGACGCTAGTTTTTTTAGGTATATATTTGTTAATATTCACAAGTTATACAACATTAAATATTGAAATCATCAGTATACACCTTGATTATTCCATATTCAATAAGAAATAATCACATCAGATACAAACATACATTAAATACTTAAGAATAAATACAGTAATTAATAAAATTGGATTTTAAAATCTAATTCTGTGTACCTACTTACAAGTGGTGCAAAGCATTTTTGATATACAGGTATGCACATATTAAAGAATGTACAAAAACAGAGATGTATGCTATATTGTTCTCATATTATGACATATGACATCACTATGATAACATTTTATCAAATGTGATTATTAGAGGTGCACAATTGTACCCAGCTACAAACACATCAAGAGACTTGGCTGACAGTGGTTTTTAGTTTGAATGTGTTAAAACACTGCCTTTGGTGTTCACAAACCTATCATTTGGTAAACATGATGATTTTTTCAGAGTCAAAGTCATAACTGGGCTTATTGAGCACATTGTACAGTATATTTACACAATCTCATGTATAGTATATGTTTTCTATATACAGCATATGGTGTAAAACCTCATAACATAAACAGCAACCAGAGTAACAGTACTAAAAGAACATGTGGATCAGCTGTGTAAATGATGACCTTTTGCACTGTCATCATTAAGTGCTTTGAACAGTTGGTCCAGCAACACATCAAAGACAGCCTCCTAGTCAGTGCCCATCAAACAGGTCTACAGACGATACCATCTCCATTACCTCTCACATTGCACTTACCCATCTTGGACAGCAAATGAGTTATATCAGAATGATCTTTGGGGACTTCAGTTCAACACAGTCATACCAGACAAATTGCTTATGAAGGTTTTCTTGATTAGGACTTTTACAACCTGTCTGCCTGGTTCAAAGACATTCTAGCTAACTACTCCAGATGGTTACAGGACCCTATCTCTCCTCCACCCATATACTCAACACTGGCACCATCCAAGGATGTGTGATGAGCCCTCTTCTATATTGCACCTATACATACAACCATTCAACTCACTCCATCATTTAGTTTGAGGATGACATGACTGTGGTTATGCTCATCTCAGGAGAAAATGAGGCAGCCAATAGGAATGGCATTCAAATACTGACAGAGTGGTGCACTGAGAACAACCTCACTCTAACCCAACTCAACTGGATGGAAAGGGTATGCACATGGCTGAAGATCTCTCCTGCTCCATAAACATTGCAGCAGTAGGAAGGAAAAGCAGCATAGACTCTACTTTCTGAAGATTCTTAGAAAAAACAACTTGGAGGACATTGGTCATTGTGAACACACCACAACGAAATGCATCTTCTGCATTTTACCCATCACACGTGGAGCAGTGAGCAGCAGTCAGCAGAAGCTTGGGGAGCCGTGAACCTTGCTCAAGGGTTACCTCAGTGGTGAACCTGCAACCTTCTGATCTCACGGTCAAAGTCCAAACCTCTAGGCCATCACTGCCCCTGCACCACTGGAGATGCTGCAGGTGTCCTTTTATCACTGCTACATTGAGAGTGTGCTGTCAGGTCCCAGCGGCGGTTGGGAGAGCCCTACAGAGGGTCATAACATCTCCACAGAACATCACTGGCTGCACACTGACCCCCTTGAAGAAACCTTTCATATCTTGCTGTTTAACCAAAGTCACTAAAACGCTGAGAGATCCTTCCACCACCTGTTTCAGGTCCATCCTTTCACAAACAGACAGTTTCTATGGAAAGATCTAAGAGAAATGAAGAAAACCTTACAACTTCAGACTTCAACCAGCTCAAACAATAGATACTCTCACACTGAATGCATGTCTACATTTCTGTGGTATATCTGCTTTATCCTATTGTTCTGTTGTCCGGTGACTGTAGTTACCTCTGCACTACAAATATTACAAAATACAAGTTTACATTCGTCCTGCACCTTATTTATCCCTAATTTCATATGTGCAGTATATTAAACTACCTCCACACACTGTCACACTCTTGCCTTTCAATGTGCAATATTGCTGTTCGCTGGTCACTCTTTTTATACTTTTTACACTTTTAAACATTGCACCTTAACATTGTACTGTACATATTCTTATATTTTTAGTTATTTATTATTATTTTATTAATTTATTTTTGTTTTATTATATATATATATAATTTACTATTACTTTCTTTGCTTTTGTTTGTTGCTTGTTTGGTTTTCTGTCCATATGCTGAGTTTTACTGGTTCTACTTGTCCAGCACATTTCATAGTATGGTTAACCCAGTTAACATGCACATGACAATAAATTTGAACTTGAACTTGAACTTCAGGTATGATACTCTCCAGTGTCGACCAGAGGAGGATGGGTTCCCCTTGGTTCCTCCCAAAGTTTCTTAAACGGTTTAGGGAGTTTTTCCTCACCTCTGTCACCTTTGGCTCATTGGGGCTCGGACCCGGATTCTGTAAAGCTGCTTTGCGAAAAAGTCAGTTGTAATAAGTGCTTTGCAAATAAAATTGATATGATTTGCTAATACTCAGCCAGGGGATGGTGGTCTGGTGATTAGTTAGGTGTTACATTGCAACAAGAAGGTTCTGGGTTTGTTTCCCCGGTTTGCCCAGGTGTTCTTCTAGGTGAAGTGGACAAGCTCTCCTCACACTTGTGTGGGGTTACTCCTGTTTCCTCCCTGCTGTCAGAAGGCTTGCGGTTTAGGTGCATTGGCTACTCTAAACTGCCCATATGTGTAAGTGTGTGTATGAATGGCTGTCTGTCTCTGTGTTGGCCTCCTGTCCACGGTGAACTCTGCTTTGGGTCTATAGTCAACTGAGACTTACTCCTGCAGCCCTAAATACAGTAAGTGGTTGAGGAAATAAATGAACACATATTACTCAGCTATTGTATTGTATTGCTCTGTTGTGACTCTCACTAGTTACTGTTGCACTACTGTTCAATGTATGTGCAGTTATGCAGCTGCTATTTCACACTGTCCTTCTTTTTTAGATGTATTGGATTAGAGTATTGTGAATTGTCCTTGGCTGCTCTTGTTATTTATTGTCCTTTTCCCCTTTTAATTATGTATATTATTTGTGAATGCACTCTGTGATTGCTACAAATGTCGTTGTACTCTGCACAATGACAATAAACACTCTAATCTCTAATCTCTAATCTCTAGAGTAAAGGGACACATTTAAGCCCTGATTTAAACCCAGTCCACACAATAATAAAACATAATAAAAGAATATGAGAAAGTGGTCAACATGAGGTTGGACAGGTTTAGGTTTATTTATATCACAAATAATAAAAGTAAATAATATATAATACAAATTATTGTTGAAACAATATGTTTGAAACAACTCTCTTCTCGCTCTCCCCCCCTCTTCCCC
>JBBIGC010000104.1:18195069-18206086 GCA_037576955.1 Lepidarchus adonis
TATGAGTGTGAGTGTGTGAGTGTGTGTGTGTGAGTGTGTGAGTGTGAGTGTATGATTGTGAGTGTGTGAGTGTTTGGTCTGAGAGAGTTGTTAGGAAGTGCATTGTGAAATGATCAGACTCAGAAAGTGATGTGATGAAATATTACTGTGATTTTGCCTCCAGTTCTCCCCAGTGAGTCGTGCCCAGAGGCAGGACACACAGTGCAGAATATTCCAGCAGTCTATTATCATCACTCAGGCTCACCCTTAAAGGCCTCAATTTTATATTTGTTGCATGTATTTTTACCCTGATGTCAGTTTATGGTTGTGTGTCTTTATGTAATAATTCGTTTTTAATGACCTTGTTAAAAGTTATTGCTATAGTAAATAAGTAAACAGGCTGTTTTTTTACTGTGCTTTTGAAATCTATGAAAATTACCTCTGTTCTGCCTGAATGCGTTAGAATAGTTCAGGTGAAAATGCACAGAACAAACTGTTCAGACTGCACTCTTTCAAAAATTTCACTTGTCTGAATCATTTTGGGAAGCAATAAGGCAATGATATGATTTGTCAATGGGGTTCCTTTTGCATCATCATAAGCATGATAATATTAAAGGTTCCACTGAGTGGTGCAACTAAACATTGGCCCTTTCATGAGGAAAGTACCATCCCAATGCCACAGCAGTGTGTAAGCAGAGTCCAAGAGAGCACAACTGAGAAAGCCCAGTTGGCTTTGCTAATCCCTCAGTGGCTCTTCCTCTGGTAGCTGGAGTTCTCCTCCAAGGACATTGAGCAATCCAATCTGCAGTTTGAAATTTTCTGGCAAATATGAAATGAAGTTAGGAAGGAAAGATATGACTCAGTTGATGCTTAACCCTGTTTTTTTGGTTTTATTTTGTGTCTGTTTTGCTTCATAATATGCGGATGTTTCTGTCTGATCCTGTAGTGTGGGAAAAGTTGCCTGTTTGCCGCTTTTGATCAATGAAGCTGAAGCTAAAGCCAGCACTCTGTCACTCCGCAGAGGACATGATGCATGTGCGTGCTTCTCTTGAGTGCTGTACTGGCCCTCAATTGCTGCGGCTATATTTATACCGCAGAGTGCGTGGGCGTGTACTCATTTTCTGTCACTTTCACTCTGCGTCTGAACAGCCTATGTGCGTGTGTGTGTGTGTGTGTGTATGCGTGTGTGTGTGTGTGTGTGTGTGTGTATATAGAAGAGGACATATGAGACAGAGAGAGGTGGTGTGTGTGTGTGTCAGCAAGTGTCGGCGTGTGTGTTTGTTGTTTTTCTGCCACACCATGTTTTGCTGGCACTCACTCAAGCCCTTATGAGCAGTGTGGGAAGGGGGGAGTGGACTGGAGTGTGTCCCTGTCTGTTGGGCCTGGCTGCGAGCAGAAGTCAATAGTGTGAAGCTACAAATGCACACATTCACACAGGCAAAAATATTATATGCAGTATCTTGCACAGGGCACTGAACTAATTTGAGAAAATACATATATACAATGTTTAAATACATTATATTTAAAATAATGCAAATATATTGAAATTTTGCACTGAAAAGTCATCTGTTCGCTTATTTTCACATAGAAAATCAACAAAAAGTTTTGCATGTGACTGTAAATTCTAAGTTTAAATGAAGTATACAGTAATGAGAGAAAAAGCTTGTATTAAAGAAATTAATTCTGAGTTAAGGAACATTACATTGGTGTTGGCACAACAGCATAAAAATATTAAAATATGGAATCTGCTGGAAGGGAACTGACAGAATACACTAGGGGTGCTCAGTGTTTTTCAGTCCTGGTCCTAGAAGCAGAATGCCAGACACATTTTAGTGCTTTTCCTACTTTAACACCACAACTTCAGGACTGTCGTGTACAAATAAAATGCTTGATTTCTCCTGTAGCTTGGAAATTGCTTTGGATAAAAGTGGTAGCCAAACAAATAAATGTAAATGTAAAATATATTTTTACCGAATTTTGCCATTTACTCCCACAATCCACTCAGAAATGCTTACTGCAGGGTTATTTCTCCTGCTAACAATGTCTCATCATCATCACCAACCACTAATACCCACGTGTACCCGTACCCTCACGCACACGCATATCCTTGCAGTATTTATTAGGATGGCATGATGGCTGGCTTTCACCTCCAGGGCTCAGGATGACTGCTCTTTCAGATTGCAGAGCTTCATCATTTAGGCATGTTTACTTCAGCCTGAGTTCACATGGCTGACCTTCTGCTAACTCCCTCTGTTTGTAACTCTGCATCACTTTGTCATGCGTCTTGGCCCAAAATAGGACTTTCCTCCCCACATAAACATGCAGCTGTCCACCATGACTGCTCAGAGCTTCTGTACTCAGACTTGCTCGACTCCGACAGTGCTGATGCAGTCCAGGACTAATTACATGGGCTGTACTGGGACGGCCAGTGTGAAGAGCAGTCATCAGTTTTGCACACATGGCTCATTTCTGTTGTTGGCCAGTGAGCCCTACAGAGACCTAAATGATGTGATGCAAAGTGTGTGGTAGGTCACACTGCAGTTGGAGCTGGAACTGGAAAAGATCTGCCCTGTCAGCAGAAACAGGTTTGACTGTATATGCCTTTAAGGGAAAGAGAAGGAGGAAGAGTGAGAGGGAGGTTGGATTCATTATGGGGTTCTTAATACAGTTATTCCCACAGGTCTGAAACCGACATTATGTTTATTCATAACCCATTCACATATTTTGGAATTTGTTAATATGACAACAAAATGGAAATTAGAAATACCAAAATCAGATGAAATACAGGGGAATATAGCTTATATAGCTTGCATTTTTATTTTGCAAATCAAGGTGTTAATTGGGTTTATTTATTATTATCATAAATATATTTTGAGTTGTGTAAAATGCCAATAAGAAAAAAGGGCAAAACAAAAAGAATAGATTCAGCTGAGCAGGAAATCCTAAACACTTTATCGTTATAACATCAGCAAGGAAATCTTTAAAAAGGCTTAAAAGAACATGAAATAAAACTCATATAAATGGGTGTGTCAGTCTGGCGTTTAAAAGAGACCGGTGGTTGTTAGAGACAGGCTATTATTTGCCTTTGAGACGGAATGGGTATTTACAGCCACAAAATGTAGGCACCCCAAAATGTTGTGCATCTTCTTTGCCTGAATGGTCTTTTGCGTACGTTACCACAATTTAATTGTTAAATCACATGACCGTTTCCTTCCCATCACTCACACTGCATCATCCTGTGGGGATATGATTGACGTGGAGAAGAAAGGGCAAAATGTACATAAAGAAATTTCATTTAGACTTTCTCTCTTCCTTAGCATCCGACGACAAAACATTTTTGGAACGAAAAGGTACTTACAGTATGATTCACTGTAGGAGGGCGGAGCCCGGGTGGTACGAAAAGAGGATTAGCGTATGGAAAATGCATTGGAGGGTCATTGGAGATCAGTGCTTACTACAGACCGATGTTTAATACAGACTAGTGTTTACTACAGACCGACGCTATTAAAGACCGGCATTTGTCGCGACATCTCTTCAAATCCGTTGTTTATTGGAAACGGGCATCAATAAGAGACGGGCCACTAATGAAATGTGGGGAAATGTGCTCCCACACAAGCTTCAATTTGTTTGCAAGTTGAAAACAGGATAAGTTATCATTGTCATTGTAATTATGAGACATAATTTTAAGGCTCTAATAATAATAATTGTTTTTACATTGTTTTTAAGTCATATATGGTGCATTCCTAGTAACAGCCATATTTCAGTTTGGACATTTTACACAATCAGGAACGATTTGTTCATTTTAAATTCAGAAAGGTCTCTTTGTGAGCTCTGCACATTTAGTCTCACATTAGTCCAGCATTTCTCTCTATAATCTCTGAAACAGCACCTTGCCATGTCCTCTCCCTCTGAGGATCACACAGCAATATCGCGCCCTGTCGAGGCTTTTCCCAGAATCCCTCCCTGGCCCTATTCAGAGGATTTTGCCCAACTGTATGTGTTGACAGAAAGCCTCTTACTTTTTGAAAGAAGATTACCGAATTGGTTTAGCCATGAATTCTGCAAGTAGAGTCAATTGATTTATTCTAGAAAGATTGTATTCTCCACCAGCTAATCCTAATGTTTGTTTTGTCTAGATTATTACAAAGGACAGTTGATATTGTGGGAAACGTCATCATTTTTTTGTCTTAGCAATTCAACATGTATCAGTGAGGAGACCTTGATGTGAACTGAAGCTATCATATCAATCATAATGTGTGAATAGTAAAATTATGTATACAGTATTTCACTTACACTTCTCACATTTCTGTAAATGTCTTATTATATCTGTTCATGGGACAACACTGAAGATAGACTGTTTGTATAACAGTGTAGATTTGCTGTCTCCTCAAAATATCTCAACAGTCATTAATGTCTAAACTGATAGCAACAAAAGTGAGTACACCCGAAGTGAAAATGTCCAAATTGTGCCCAATTAACCATTTTCCCTGCCCAATGTCATGTGACTCGTTAGTGTTACACACCTGAATGGGGAGCAGGTGTGTTAAATTTGGTGTTATCTCTCTCATACTGGTCACCCAGTTAGCACCCAGTGCACTGGTTCAATATGACAGAAAAGAACTCTTTGTGGATCTGCAAAAAATACATGTTGCTCTACATAAAGATGGCCTAGGCAATAAGAAGATTGCCAACACCCTGAAACTGAGCTGCAGCACAGTGACCAAGACCATACAGTGGTTTAACAGACAGGTTCCACTCAGAACAGGTCTTGCCATTGGTTGACCAAAGATGTTGAGTGCATATCCAGATGTTGTCTTTTGAAAATATACGTATGAGGGCTGTCAGCATTGCTGCAAAGATTGTAGGGGTGGGGGGGTCAGTCTGTCAGTGCTCAGACCATCTGGTCTGAATGGCTGTCGCCCCGTAAGGAAGCCTCTTCTAAAGATGATGTAAAATAAAGCCTGCAAACAGTTTGCTGAAGACAAGCAGATTACTGGAACCATGTCCTGTGGTCTGATGAGACCAAGATAAATTTATTTAGCATCCTCAAATGGAAGTTGGAGAATAGCAAGGTCACTTAAGGGTGTACTCACTTTTGTTGCCAGTGGTAACTGGCATTAGGTATTAATGGATGTGTTAAGTTATTTTGAGGGGACAGCAAATTTACACTTGTTATACAAGCTGTACACTGACTACTTTACATTGTATCAAAGTGTAATATCTTCAGTCATCCCATGAAAAGATATAATAAAATATTTACAAAAATGTGAGGGGTGTAATCACTTTCATGAGATACATTACATACATACATATTTTCACATTAAAAATGTCTAAGTAGACCATAACCCACATATGCATCAGAATGAACTTGGCAAATCCAGTTTTATTTACTCTGTGTATATGGAACAGCACCACAGAAATAACCTCTTTCGGAAGCTTGTAGTTAGCAGCACTTCCTCTGCGCTGGACATTTTAGGAAACAGAATGGGTGGACTGTTTATCTTAAGGATCTTAGAAAGCTCTCGGATTTCGGACACTTCTCTGACGTCATTGTGTTGCTATTCTGCTGGACCAATCATCTGGCTGGCTTTGTTTATGGAATGATGTTTATTAGGTTATAGAGACTGGTTGCCCTGGTGACAGGAGGAGATTTCTCATTGGACTGTAATGGAAGCTGTAGAAACCAAAGTTTGTTTTTTAGGGGCTGGGGTGGTTATAGATGAAACATGGGCTTTCTGTTGAAATTAGCTCCCTAAACAGTCTGCTAGGTGTTGTAAAAGGAAAATATACTGTTTCTCAACTATTAGTAGGCCAGATGCATAAGTATTTATATTGTTGATGCTTGGAGCAATAGAAAGTACAAAGTAACACATATTTTTGATATTATCAAGTATAAATAATTTCTTTGTCCTGAAAAGTTAACCTTTACTATATACACTTCTATTTTGACATCAATAATGTAATACAGTTGTGTATGGAAGTTTGGACTCCCAGGGCAAATTACACAATTTATTGTTTTTCTCAAAGAAAAGTGGTTAATACTACATCTGCATGGAACAAACAATGTAGGACTGTATTCTGAAACATAAATACACAGCAATTATTTATTTGCTTAACCTAATATATTGGGGGAAAAATACAATATGGCAATATGTTTGGGCACGTTTTCCATCAAAGTCTTTGGCTGAAATCACAACAAATCGCAACAAAAACTTCAAACTCTTTAAGTAGGCAACTAACAGTCTTTCTCGTCTTGATCACTGTGAGCTTATTGCAATGTTGGATTGTCATCTTTGTACATAATTTATTTATTACATCATTTATTGTTTTTTATTTATAAAGTGCTATATAAAGAGCTGCCATCCTACATTTCATCTCTTTTTACAGACATAACAAATGAAATATGCATTAGACATGTTTGGCTAGTTTTGAATGTAACATTCTCATCTACAAGTTTTGGTAAGAAAGCATTTTCATGTAATGCCCCATTTATCTGGAGGAAATGTTACTAAAATGTGCTAAAAGTACTTCTAAATTGTAAATCACTATTAAATAGCTTAATTGACTAGAGCTATGTCTTTTACTTAATTTTGTGTAGTTTATTTGTGTGTGTGTGATTATTTGATTTTAAAATTACTTGATGTTAATGGAATTTTTTATTTCAAACTTGGTTTTCTTAGTTTCTTTGTGTCTTACATGCATCACTGCAAATAACATATATGTGGGTAAAACTTTCTTTAATTAAAAAAAGCATTTAATGCATATACTAAAATTTAGGATTTCAGTTTATATGTTAATAGGTTTTAAAATGAATCACAGGTTTCAATGTCATTCAAGTTTGGGGATGGTGAAAGCCTTTATCTCTTGTTTCTTGATGTAGTTCGAGGTTAATTTTGATGTTGTGGAGCATTGTCTTTTACTATCCACAGTCTTATATACACAGTTACATGTTATATTTCAAATGTTTATAAACATATGGTCAGGGATATAAGATTAAATATGTGCTGTTTTATGCATGTTGACCTATTATTACACTTCTGAATTGCTAACAATGTTTATGTGTCACTGTATCTCAGCATAGTGAATGTGAGGGTAAAGTTAAATGAGATAACGATCATATCAAAGTACATTTCTTAAATTACAGCATACATTTTAAAATAAATTGGTAATAACAAGGGATTCACTAAAATATAAAAACAGCATAAGATATAGTGGCTTCATATCCAGTCCATTACCAATGATCAACAAATCTGTCTCTGATAATCCAGTATTGACTGGCTCATTAAAATCTGGTCTCAGTTTAGGTCATTTTTCAATTAAATAAAAAACACTGGCACTGTTGCCTGTGGTATTTATTTGTATATTCAGACCTTCTTTAATATACTCTGCATTTAACCCATAATTCAACAAAGAATTTGAATGTTTCAGAGATCTTATACAATATGTTATGATCCCACAATATACCACAATCACTTTTTCAGGTACTTGTACTGTAGGTGTGAGACTTTGTGTTTTCTTTTTTTTCCAATGCCCCAGATGAAAAATGGATTGAAGAACTACACTGGATTGAAGATCTTCTATGCATGATGCCTACTAAAGGTGTCATTTCTAAGAAATATGGTATAACTTTGAAAAAAGACCTCTCTCACATTAGATTCTTCAAAGGAGGAATGGAGCAAATAATTTGGGTTTGAGATCCTGGACAATATCAGGCAATCTGCAATTCTATAGGCATGGACAAATACAGTTTCTAATAGAACCTTGCTCTAAGACTATTCTAGGAGAAAACTTGCTAGGATCTACCCTGGAACTGATCCAAGCTGTTCAAGATACCAGCAAGTGGAAACCATGTCCTACTCTGTGCTTATATTGATCTGTCATTTCTGATACATTTATATGTGATTTATATATGGGCCAGACCCAGCAGTTGCCTTATTTGGGGTAGTACCAGCTAAGCTCTCATTATCCTAAAGGCAGTAGCCCTTTGTTTGTTATTGGCAAGTTCATTTTAGTGCAGTAGAAGGCAAATAAGTGTGTAATACACCATAGATGGGTGGAAAAGGTTATGTCCTATTTTAAATTGGGAAAACCGAAGTCCCCTAACAGAAATTCATAAAGTAACTACAGTAAGAAAAAAGTGTAAATAAAATGAAAGCATGGATAGATGAGCGCTGGAGAAACAGCAGTGCTTGAGTCACAGGAAATCCATATGTTGATATATAGCCACAGACGTATGTGATGTAAAACAGGCAAGAAGATTGATCCCAGCTTCCTGAGGCTAAAATGAAATGAGTCACTTATGCAGAGTCAGCAAAATCCATCACAAGCAGAAAGGTCACTCTGCAAATGACCACTCAGTTCTGAAAGAAGGAAATGGAAGTTAAGCTGAATGTAAGGAGGAAAGGTTCTAAATTGAATGTGCAGTTTCTATATGTTTTCATATCTTCTTATGGCCACAGGACGATTTGCTAACAAATTAGCAAACTCATGCGGCATATTTCCTATATTGGCATAGGACAGTTTGGAAGTTGCCATTGGGTAAATATTGGCCTAGTGACATTTAGAGAGCAAATTATGTGATCTGACTGTATATTCGTGTATGTATGACAGATTTTCCACAATTTCAGTCAGATTAGTTAAATATAAACTGGTAAATTGCAGAGAAACCAACAGGCTCTGATTTCTTTACAAAAGTCATTTTTTCTTATTTTATCCATATTAAAATAGTGGGGAACCAGATACAGCTTATGCCTTTGCACCATTCATGTGCCCTTCTGCCAAGAATAGGTTTTTAAAAATCTGTTGTAGTCTAAACTGCACTGATAGAGTAGAGGTCTACATCTGCTATTTTCATGTACATATCTGCCTATACTGGTACTAATTGTAATACATAAATACAAATATTATGCAGACAAGTGACAAGTATGCAGAATCTGTCTGGTTTAGCATTAAATATAAATTTTACCTTCTTTTTAAAGGTTACAAATGCAGAAAATCTGACAGAATGTGGACAGTTTAGCACAGTATTCCTGTGGTACAAGAAAGAATATATGTCATGAAATATCAATCTTAAATATCGACCATATCTTACTCTGATCTGCCGTAAAATGAACACCATTGGCAGATGAAGTGAAAAACATTGACTTCTAATTATTTCATTCCAGTGGCACTTGTCAGGGAGTGGGATATATTAGGCAGCAAGTGAACAGTCTGTTCTTCAAGTTGATCTGCAAATATATAATCTGCAAGTTTAGCTGAAAGATCATGTGACCTTGCCCTAATGTTAAGTAACACAGCAGTTGTCAGGACTAAAAGAAATAGACTAATTCCACTCCTTTTTGGACCTGGACATTTGAATGAAGGCCACCCAAGCTAGACTCTTCACCCAAAACAAGTCTCTCATTTTCATTTAATCTGTATCTACACTTCAGCTCACTATACAACTATAAATCTTTTTTTTGCTTTACAGTTAAACTGGATTTAGACCAAGTACTACAAGTGTTTGCGTGAAAGTTTAGTTCTGGAGATAAAGGTGGTGTGTAAATATCTTTTTGCTGCAATTTGTAATCATTTTGTAATGTAGAGTATTATAATGTTTTCTGTTTGAGTTAATATGTCCAGCCTACTCTTGCTGTGTTACGTTATTTTACTGCTTGCTTTAATTATCAGAGAATATTTTCAACTCTTGAATTGAGCAGATTTAATAACTTCACTGTCATGAAACAGTTCAAGATCCATTTCATCATTTCTCACCTGCTGCTATTTGAAAATGAATATGGAAAATGAATATAAAAATGCAACATTTGTTTGAATGAAAGTGTATAATATAATATAAAATAACCAACTTATTTTATTTAGATTTTTTTAGGTTCTCTTATACTCTTATACTGGAAAATTATCCACATTGTATCCATCCGAAGTTGTAGCATGGAGCAGTGGGCAGCCACTGTAGCAGTAATAATAATAATAATTACCATTCACCATAAAGTCTATACTGTCTTTATGTTTTAATATGAACCTTATTTTGGCATTCTGTGTTGTAGGTGTAAATGCTGAAATTCAGGCTTGTGCAGTTTTGAGCAGGCCAGTAAATTTACTTCTTCTATGTGCTTACAACTTATATATGGCTTTTTTTCTGCATAATTTCTGCAAAGTTTTTTACTGAGATTGTTGGATTGTTGTAAATAAAATATTAAATAGCATAACTTTTGCATAGGTCACAGTTTTTATTTCATTTTATTATGTGGTGCAGTGGTGGCCTAGCATTTATGCCCTTGCCCTGGTGACCAGAGGGTCACAGGTTCATGTCCCAGCTCATGTACCACTGAGGTACATTTGAGCAAGTTTCTGTCCTGCTACACTGCTCCTCAGGTGTTCCTTGATTGCTGTCTGCTGCTTCATGGGTGAAACGCATTTCATTGTGTTGCGCTTGTGTGTGTGTGTGTTGTTGTTTTTTTACAATGTGTAATGATTAATATATAGTATAAGAGTAGTTATTATACTGTGCAGAAGTGTGTTCTTTATAGAGGACATATACTCATTAAGTCTCAAAACTTTTCCACAGAATTACAAGAAAGTGTTTATATAAGGGAAGATGTGAATGATTAATTTAGATCAGGGTGCTCAACTGCAGTGCTGGAGATCTACCACCCTGGAGAGTTCAGATCCAACACACCTGCTTCTTGTATTCAGACACCCCAGAGGGCCATCCGGATCAGGTGTGTTAGATCATGGTTGGAGCTGAAGACCGCAGGGTAGTAGATCTCCAGGACCGAAATTGAGTATCCCTGATGTAGACCTGACCCAGTAGAGGCTAATCAAACTCTTGGTCTGTCTGACTCTTTTATCTTTTATAGACTCTGATTGTAAATAGCTGAAAGAATGCTTATTTCTTTCTTGTTTTATCTCTCTCTCTCTCTCTCTCTCTCTCTCTCTCTCTCTCTCTCTCTCTCTCTCTCTCTCTCCCCCACACACACACACACACACACACACACACACACACACACACACACACACACACACACACACACACACACAC